>APFE031657435.1:33596-88596 GCA_000404065.3 Pinus taeda | reverse complement strand
ACTCAGGCATGTCACACACTTTCCACAACCCGATCATGGAATAAAAGCGGGAAGGTGTGGGAACTATGAGATTCCAAGCACATCCTGATGATCAAATCTCACAACAGATATGATGCTCTTCACCAGATCTATTGATTGCAAGGTGAAGGTATCAAGTCAAATAGATCATGGATTTCTTCTAAAATAATTCTCTCTATCTATTGTCGGCTAGGCTATGACGTCCACAACTATGAAATCTACATGTCTTTCTCACGAAACATATCTCTCACCATTCTCTATTGAATACTACAAGGCTAAACAACCATAAGGATTTGAATAAGATAAGAGTTGTAAATATCAATACAATTACCTAATTCTAGCCTGTGTTTATGCAAGCAGAATTCAACCTTTCCAACTACCGAAACTTGAATGGTATTCAATTTGTATTCTGAAAATATTTCTTCATAGGAAATATTTGTGTGTATAAGCAGTTTTCATTTGCAAATTCTCCAACATCATAGCTATGTGCTTAGTGATGGAACTATAATAAGACCTCTTCCATCTTGTCTTGCATGGATACATTCAGAGGAGGACAAATCCCACAGTTTCCATGTGAAAATCCCAAAACATCTATGTATTGTTTTATGCAAGTTTAATTTAATTTAATTTAAGGAGGACAAATGGAATCTTTCTAGCTCCCCCACTAGACGAATTGAAATAGAAATCAAATTAAAATATTTTAAATTAATGTTTTATTTCAATTTCAATTCATATTTTAATGTTTTTAGTTCAAGTTTCAATATTTCAATTTCGAGTGCGAATACACCCTAAATATATTATCTCTATTATATTGCATTCTAAAAATTCACACTATTTTAAAATGCGTATTATAATGTTAAGACCTTACTCAACCTAAATCTAAAAATTCATTACTACTCTAAAACCCTAACCTCATTATCTTTCATTCTAGGAATTCATGTCATTTTTAAAAGTTTATTATAATATTCAAAACTTACTGATATAAAATAAAAAAAATTATTCCTATTATTTCTTAAATTATACCGTCCCAATTCTAATATTCCGCATTCCAACTCCTTGGTTCTAAATTAAAAGTTTAATCCTACTTTTTTCTAATAAAGCCTTGATCTTAGTATTTTGCATTCCAAATCCTCAAATTATAAATCACTAATTTTAGTATGTGGCATTGCAAATCCTCAAATTATAAAGCCCTAGTTTTAGTGTGTGGCATTACAAATCCTCAGTTTTAAATTAAAAATTTATTCTTAAACAATAAAGCCTTAATAGTAGTATTTTGCATTCCAAAACTTCAGTTTTAAATTAAAAGTTTATTTCTATTTTTTCTTAATCAATAAAACCTTGATCTTAGTATTTTACATTGCAAATCCTCCATTTCCCTAAACTATAAATCCCTAATATTCTAAACTTAATGATCTAAACTTAAAAGTTTATTTCTATTCTTTCTTTAAATTATAAAGCCCTAATCTTAGTATCCTTTGTTTTAAAATATTTTTTTTGTTTCTTAAACAATAAAACTAACTAAAAGTGTATTCATATTTTTTCTTAAAAAATAAAGCCCTTATCTTAATATTTTGCATTTCAAAATTCTTGTTTGCGTTACCATGTTTTTCCCCTAAACTACAAACTATGTTCATAATGTATTCTTAAATTTTTGGATAAATGATGTAAAACATATATTATAGATTCATAGATATATTTTATAAATATAAGATGTTATAATTTTTAGTTTGAAAATATTGTTAATGTAATATAATTATAACTAATAAATATATATATATATATATATATAATTTCTCCAAATATTTGTGAAGTAATAAATTTAATAAAAAGTGTACATTAATTTTACATATTTTTTTATTAACATTGAAAATAATTCACATACATAGAGATATTAGGACATTTACAAACATATTATCTTGTTTACCTTCTAATACAAAAAAAAACTAATTTCTTATCTAAATTACGCAATGAAATGCTTTTAAATGCATATTTTATTGAACCAACACAGTGGAAAAGCATTTTTTAAATCTAACATTAATGAAGGCTGCTTCTTCTTACTATATGTTTTTATTTGGTGTTGTTTAAATATTTGGAAAAATATACTATCTTTGATAATATTAATCTAGTTTGATGATTCCCTCTTCATATAAAAAAACTCAAATTTGCATTTATTTTATCATGACAAGTAAAACACATCACTTTCTTGATGAATCCATAAGCACTTGTTCACCTAGAATATAAAATTCTATTAGCCATCTATACATACATAAAAGACCAGCCACCCAAATAAAGGAAAATATATATTGTTTAGAAATCTTCGGCAAAATCACATAAAAAAAAATTTGTCGACGCGTTTCGAACCAACCAGTGTGGTTCATCGTCAGGACAAGTTGAAGAACCGATCCAGATTAGGTAGTTAAATAGTAAGGACAGAGATTCCAACAGCTAGATTTCAATAGCTAGATTTATAACGGCTAATTTTGACTATGACCTTAAATAATAATTATTTTTGCTATATTTACAATTATTATTTAGAAGTTAGTTAAAATAGGTAAAAAGCCTCCTACAAGTAATTCATATATATATTTACCTAAATATCATCGTGTTAATAAATATATAAAGATATATATAAATAATTCTCCCACATTAGGGTTATAAGAATGAATTAAATTAATGAAAATATAATTAATTTAATAATTTATATTAATTATTTATAATAATTAAGAATAAGAATACCCATGGATTAGGAAATAATATTAATACATATAATGGTTCAAAAATATATATAATACTAGGAAATAATTAGGAAGCATTAAACTAACCATTAGAGTCAAGCTCAAATAATGAAATATCTAGACTATATCCTAAAAAATTATTAATTGTACGTAATATATATATATGTTATAATAATATAATATAAATAACCATACCGGTATATTAATTCTTTAATAATATTTAATTATCATAACATATCTAAAAGTTAAGTCGAAGTTAAATATGTTTCCACTGTAATCCTCCTTATGCATTTTGGGGCATCCGCTTTATGATAAGAAATAAAAAATAAGAAATGTAATACAAAGGCACTAACCCAATGAACCGAATCTTCCCTTCCCTTCCCTTCCCTTGTCGAAGGAAAATATAATATAATTTTCATTCTACACAACTATCCAATCACATATGAAATAAAAATGCCCGCCAATAGGTACGAGTAATTGTGGGCAAAGGGAAATGAAAAAATAAAACCACGGCCACGGCCACGGCCATCAAACAAAAAAAATTACTACCGAATTTGTGATTCAATACTATTGCCATTGCAAAAGCCCATATTTTTGAATACTTTACATCTGCATCTGCCTCTGCCTCGCCTGGTGTAAGTTCAGACACAGCGAAACCCCATGACGTGGAAAATACACTTTAGCCCTACTTCTCTCACAGACATTCTAGAAAACGAGGAAACAAGAGTTCAGGCGATAAACTATAAAGCCTTAATGTTATAAACTTAATGATGCAGAATTAAAAATTTATTTATATTCTTTCTTTAAATTATAAACCCCTAATCTTTTTATATTCTTTCTTTAAATTATAAACCCCTAATCTTTTTATATTCTTTCTTTAATATTATAAACCCCTAATCTTTTTATATTCTTTCTTTAAAATTATAAACCCCTAATCTTAATAGGTTGTATTTGAAATTATTTATTTCAAACTAAAAATATTTCCTATTCTTTTTTAAACAATAAAGTTAACTCAAAGTGTATTTCTATTCTTTCTTAAAGAATAAATATGTAATACTAGTATTTTTCATTTCAAATTTTTGGTTTCCTAAACTATAAAAGGTTAATCATGTTTTTCCCCTAAACTACAAAACCCTGTTTTTCATGTTTTCTTAAAATTTTGGATAAAGTATGCATAACATGTATTACAAAACCCTGTTTCTCATGTCTTCTTAAAATTTTGGATAAAGTATGCATAACATGTATTACAAATGCATAGATACATTTTATAAATATGGGATGTTATCATTTTTTGGTTTGAAAATATTGTTAATGTAATATAATTATAGTAATAATATTTTAGGTTTGACTTTCGAAGGATGATATTAAAATTCTAGTGGATATTGCTCAACAGTAATCAATAGTAGCTATAATCACTCAGCAATAATAAGCAACAAGGGTGTAATTAGGTTTTTGTTTCAACACTTGTGAAGAAGGCCATGTAGAGGGTACAATTTTTACCTGTCAACCATATGCAGAGTTATAAAATTGATATTTAATGTTTTAAGTTCAAGTTTCAAGCTATAAAATGGAAATTTCAATTTCTAATGGGAAGACATGATATGTATATATAATAACAATATTTCATGTGTAATAATAATATTTTATATTTTGATGTTTGAAGCCTAATATTAAAATTTCAATGGATGTCGGTCACCAATAATTGTAATCGCTCAAAGTAATTAACAATAAAGGTGTAATTAGGTTCAATTTCAACACTTGTGAAAAATGTTGTGTGGAAGGAACAATTGTTACCAACAACCATATGTGGAGGTATAAAATTAGTGTTTAATGTTTTAAGTTTCAAGCTATAAAATAGAAATTTCAATTTCCAACGGGAATACACAATACATATATATAATAATAATATTTCATGTATAATAATAATATTCTAGGTTTTGACGTTTGAGGAATAATGTTAAAATTCCAGTGGGTATCCCCCAAGCAATAGTCAACAATAATTGTAATCATTCAATAATAATCAACAGAAAGGGTGTAATTCATAATCTCCTGTTATTGCATATTTTTATAATGGGGGTGGATAGACATGAACCCTCCTTTTTTCAAGTCTTAGTGAAGATGACTGAATATTAGGATTGTAAACAAAAATTAGAGAAAGCAAGGTGGACCTGGTTCTTCATGAAATTTCATAGGTATAATGATGTTGTAGCCATGTAGTTCGCTATGAGCTTCAATGGGAAAATGACACGAGTTGGTAAATTGAAGCTAAAAGTTTAGAAAAGAACTTTTCTAAGGCTACAAGATTGCTGAGAACTAGAGAACGTTATTTCAAAAGCTAGTAAGTACAACTAGACCTATATAATCAATTCCTGAAATTAGAACTCAAGGATTCAGAGTGGACAAAAGGAATTCCTAAGAGTTGGGTGAAGAAAGATTGGCTGAGTTTTCTAGGGTGTTACAAAAGAACCTTAAATGTGAATGTCGGTACCGATTAACCTTCTTGTATCACATGCATATGTTGCTTCATTTTTAAGAAAATATACAAATGAATTTCCCCTACTTTCTATGGATGCAAACAGGGCCTACAGGTTCAACATGACAAGTTCTTGTATTTTTATTTTATTTTATTTTTATTTTTATTTTTTATTTTATTTTATCTATTTATTTATATTTATTATTATTCTTATTATTTTATTAATTTTTATTATATTATTATTATTATTATTTTGTTTTTCTTTCTTTTATGAAATCTTATCTGAAAATTTATGTTCTGTAACATACTGTATATAACTTGTTTATTTTTCAGCATATTCATATTTTATTCTATGATCATCTAGCTCCCGTAGGCAAGATGTATTTTTTGTATAGCTCAAACAATTCTATAACTTTGTTTTAAAGGTTATCTGCCTTTACAACCATTTAGGGATTAGTTGAAAAGTTCAATGAGACAATCCTCTTTTATGAGCTTATGCTGTTAACAATTGCAATCCATTGTAATAGCTGAAAAATTCATGCTCCAAAAAGGAAATGTACTTTTTTTACTACGCAATGGAATAACAAAAAGTAACTTTTTTGCAGCGAAAAAACAATTTAAGTATATATATTTGGGATTGTAGCTATATGCATTGACATATACATAAACCTTATAGTTTTTAACCCAAGATTTCAATTTCATATGTTTGATTTAATAATTCCACCCTATTTTGAAAAATAGACCCACTATCATTTTGGCCCTTGAACTAAAACTCACACTTGTATTTAGAATTAAAAAAAGTATGGTTGAGGTCTTCTTGAGAACATGATACAAAGTTTATAACGCTAAAATACTTCGTTGTTCTCAAGATTAACACAAAATTTGCAAACCTAGTTTGTGAAGGTATGTCTGTATGATTTATCAAATTATTACAAATTGTTTTGAATAGGAGTCACACTTAATTTTATAGGAATATTAGTGATTGCTATGAACTTATGAGTATTAAATTTGAAGAACTTCAATGTGATATATTCTTTTTCTTTTGGATATGAATAAGAGCTTAATAAGTGATTTATTTCTTTTGAGTCGTTGAGGTTCTCTCTTATGAAGCACAACTACACCAACAGAGTCTTAGTAGTTATACCCTAATCTACACAATCATTTTGAAAAATTAGAGTCACTGGTTTCAAAGAATCTTGCTTAACATATCGTTATCCTAAAGACTACTTTGGAACAAGACATTCTAGCTCGAAGTACCAGGTATTGAGAGTCTTAATCTACAATAGTGAATGAATGAGGTACTCATCTGGTAGTGAAGGAAGGGCATCTTTGGATCAACATGTCGATGATACATGAAACATACAATGATATTGTCTCAGGTTTTGTTGTTCAACTATTTCCATTATAATGGAAAGCAAGTCTTCAAGGTAAGTAACCACTTGAAATCCTACCCCGTTCTCTAACAAAATTCATTTCTCATAACTTTTGTCTTGAATTTTAAGCAGAGGCCTCCAATGAAGAATTTTTTTGTCACCTTTGTATGTTTTCTACCTTAGACAAAGAATGTGTTGGCTCCTTGGCATTAAGTGCAGGTATAAGCTAAAACCATACTACATGGTCTCTCTCATTAACTAGGGTTTCATTAATTTCAAAATATTTATTTCTTTTTGTTCACCAATATGAAGGAATACTTGACATTGGTGCATTCTGTTAGTATTTGAATAGAACTCCGGGGCTTTTCTTCCACGCAATTCTTTGGCGTGGCTATAGGTACTTAAAACTTCTTTTAGACTGCATGACATGTTCAACTTTTGGTCACCCAACATTCGTGAATATTTTGCAATTTATTTTTGGATACTTGAGATTTTTCTAACATTAAGGCCTGTCCGAATGGTCGTAATGTAAAATAACTCAGAATGAACAAAACCCAAATTTATAATGAACAAAACTCAAAATGAACAAAACCCAAAATTTATTGGAAGATCAAATAGCACTTGTTATGGACCCCAAAAGCAGATGATGTGGAAACTTCTCACTCACTAACATCTTGAGGCCACAAGGGATTTGCATTCAAAATTTAAATTAAAAAAATTCTGGTTTAATTATATTGTGGCTCTATTAATGTTAGAGGGGATCCAATTTAATTTAAAAATCCAAATGTAATTTGACCCTCTTTTTCTCTTGAATTTTATGTGCACAACCCTTAAAGCTTGTAAGGCCCTTATATTGGATTCATACAACACTGTTATGTATTATTGCAAGGGTTTCGACCTCCATAGTTATGCATAGAACTAAGCCACTTTAGGATTGATCTTGCATGAAGTATAAATATGAATCTAGGGCATCAAGGGTATGTTGTCCTAAGCCCTTTAAAATAGCCCTAACCAATCACATCAAACTTGCACTCACCCTCCTTGAAGACGTCATGTTAGGCCTCCAAACAAATTCATCTTTGAGCACACTATACTCCAAGGTTTATGGCCCTACCTAGTGCTTCTTGTAATGGCCTCACCTCGAAAAAAATCAACTAGACAACAATACTTCATAAATTAGCAGGAGCAACAAAAAATCATGTTTTAATGAACACAGAAACCCTTGCTTCAATTTGTCAAAAAAACAACCAAGAATAAGAAGAAAAATAATGGTTGTTCAGAGGATTGGGGGTGCAACCTTTGTGGTCATACTTTTAAGGGCAACTACACTAGACTTTACCATCATCTTTTGGATTTTCTTATAGATGGAGTAAAGGCATGCGCCTGTCCATTGAAAAATACGATTGACCTTACTAAACTTCACATGGCTTCCATGAGTTGCATTGTAGATATGGTGGAGGATAGCCATACTGTCTTCAAAAATACAAAAATTTTAAGCACAAAAGAAGAGTACTCTCAAAGATAAATCAATGAAAATGATCCAATTAGTTTCTTTGGGGCTTTTAGTTCTAGTGAACCTAGTTTAAGTGAAAAAGGAAAAGATGATGTGACAAAGTGGTTCAATGTGCAATGCAAGAATGAGGCAAAGGATGCAATGACTGAATTCTTCTTTGCCAATGGAATATCACTTAATGCCACATGTTTCCCTCAGTACAAAGAGATGATGAAGAAATTCATTTTTGTTGGTCCATCCTTTCAACCCCCTAGCTATTATAAATTGAGGAAAACATTGCTACATAGAGGGGTCACAACAATGTAGGGGGTGATGGAAGGCTTCAAAAGCTCATGGGTTGAATATGGGTGTTTAATCATCATGGATGGTTGGAAAAATATTCAACAAAGAATTATTGTCACCTCTCAAGGTGGACCATATTTCTGAAGGGAAATTGATTGTACCAAAAATATGAAGGATGCAATTGAGGAGATTGGTCCTACAAAAATAGTTCAAGTTATCATAGATAGGTCGACAGAGTTGATGATTCAAAGTAGTTAGAGGCATATATTTTGGAATCATTTTTGTGTGCATGCTTTAAACAATGCACTCAAAGACATTGATAAAATTTCTGGATCACCTAGATTATTTTAGATACGATAGAGGTGCAAATATTCATTTGAAACCACCATGCCTCTTTAGATATTTATAAAATTTATGCAAAAAATGAGTTCTTGAACTAGTAGATACAAGGTATACCACCTACTATATCCTTCTTGATCGTATGTTGGAGGTGAAAAAGGCACTAAAGGCCACTGTTATAAGTTCTGAGTGGTTTGCATTGGGGTGATCCAAAATAGATCAGGGAAAAGCAGGTAAGTCAGTTGGTGTTGAATGATGATTGGTTCATTGATGTGAAATACATTGTCTCTTTCACTTATCCAATAATGGAGCTAATTAGGTATGCATATTCAAATTTCCCTCTCGTTGGGGAAATATATGAGTCAATTGATAGCATGACTAGAAAGATCAAGTTCATCATTCATTAAAGGGAGCCATTTTTGGGGTTATTTAATGATCTCAAAAATTTGATAGAAAAGAGATGGAACATGTTAACACATGTCTTCATATGGACAGTTACACACTTAATCCAAAGTGATAAGTGGAGAGCGAAGGAAAAGTTTCACCAGTAGATGACCCTAAAGTGAAATAAGGCTTTATTGATGCCATAGGAAAGATATACACCAGAGTAAGCAGCCATATTTTGGGAACAATTTATTGATTTTGATTTGCTTAGTAGTCCAAATTTCTCTAATGTTGCAAAGGAATATTTTTTTAGTATGGCACAAAGAAGTCCTAGTGGATGATGGAGGATATATGGGGACAATGCACCAGAAATAAGCACTCTTGCTCCATGTTTACTATCTCAGGTTGCTAGTCCTTCAACTGTAGAAAGGAATTGATCTACATTTAGTTTTATCCACTCTACTAATAATAATAAGCTTACCTCTAAAAGAGAAGAGAAACTATTTTATGTGCACAACAATCTTTGCATTCTTACAAGGAAGATACACAAGTATTCAAATGGACCTGTAGCACAATAGGATGTAGATCCCAAGGATGCTTCATAGATTGATGATGATGATTATCGGCCATCTATCCATACATGATTGGTTAATGTACCTTTAGATGGCATTGAGTTGCAGTTGTAAAGCATTGATGATTAAAGGAGAGAAGTGGGGCTCAATAATTTTTGGATAGGCTTGATGTAGAAGATATGAATTTAAAAGTAGCTTCAACCTTCATGCTACTATGGATATTGACTCATACTTTTTTTTTTTTTTGTCTTGAGACATTTTGATATTTCCATCTAGCACCTACAATAGTGGCTATGCATTATTTTTCCATTTTGGACTACAGTCTATACTTTTTAAATTTATAGTCCATGGTTTTCTAGACTCTTAATTTCAGATTTATAATTAATTTTTTTTGACTTGTTCATGTTTACAATTTTATTAAATTTTACTTTTAGGATTTAGTTGCTATTTAAATTTTGAAATGATTCATCGTGCATCATAAAATGATTATGTCGATAATATTATATTGTAGGTTGTAACAGACCAATAATACTTCTAAAATTATTGACAATGGGCAATGATGACAAGATTTGTATTTTTGATGCACAATGAAGATTAGATAACATTACTAATAGTGTTTTATTTTGTAATTTGAATTTCAAAATTAGTAATAGTTCTAATTTTTATATTTTAATTTATCATTGATCTTTATGCTGAATTAAAAAACAGTTATTTTAATTACTATTTTTTAATAAATATAGAAATTAGTTTTTGCACCTCTTATTCCCAACTTATCATCCCTAGATAATTTGGGGGTGCGCTTTTTTTGTCTCGAAAATTTGTCCACCCCCATACTCCGCATCCCCATAATCAGTGCAACATAGTTTATATATGATCTGATTCCTTTGTTTTATATCTCTAATACAAAGGTTTAGTACATAATGTTAAGTCCTTTTTAACACATAACTGTGTGACTTTAGATAATATGGGAGTTTGTGTCGAAGAATTTATTTTACTATATTATAAAGAAGAATATGTAGTGGTTACATTCTTTCTAATGTTTGGTCAAGGAAGGTTTGGTTTATATATATATATATATATATATATATATATATATATATAGAGAGAGAGAGAGAGAGAGAGAGAGAGAGAGAAGAGAGAGAGTTTTTCCTGGATATAATCTAATATTTGAGCACATAAGATTTATGTCTTTGCACCCTCGAGGGACAAGGCTTGAATGATTTATTTAGATATTTCAATTATTCTTTGATCTTTTTGCAATTATTATAGATTGGGCCAGTCTAACACATTTATTTTCACTTAGTCATTTGAAGCCTTTCTTACCTTATGTTTCCATAGTTTGCAAAGAGACCTATGTTCCTTTGTCCCCTAGGTTACTGAGATAGGTTTCACATAAGAACTACTTAGCCCAAAAATGGAGTTGGGAGTAGGATCTTTGTTCTTCTCTTGCTCTGAAAGTGTAGAGATCACTAGGGTTTCTGACTTCTTTGTCCCCTAGACAATAGAGATAGGCTTCACATAGAAGCTGCTAAGATTAGAAGAGGAACCAAAGTGCAAAAATTCTAGTGACAAGAACTTAGGGCTTTCTTTTAATTGCCATTAGATTACATGATTAATGGACAATTTCTAGAATAGAATGGGAGTTTGTTTCACAAGTCTCTAAATCCTTTGTTTGTCATATATTTTGTAGTGTCTCGAAGTCTACAGACCCCAGAATGATTCTTGCATGATAGTTAGCATTCATGGAAAATGATATGAAGCTAACCAAAGAAGCATTGACATTGAATTTGATGAATCTCGCTAAGCTGCATACCATGCTCACTTCGTTATTTCATCATAAATGAGTTGTCTTGGAGACAACACTACCAAATACATGTGAATATGAAGTCATAAATGAATG
Source organism: Pinus taeda (assembly GCA_000404065.3). Lineage (NCBI taxonomy): Eukaryota > Viridiplantae > Streptophyta > Pinopsida > Pinales > Pinaceae > Pinus > Pinus taeda. The sequence continues at coordinate 77,007 of APFE031657435.1, read as the reverse complement.
CTTAATTTCGAGAAAAGTTGTATCTATTACAACAAAATAAAAGGCTTGACACACTCATGTGAACCAAGAATTATAAGCCCATGTGGGAGCCTCATCAATTTTGGGGTTGGATCCATGTTAGAAGTTTAATTTGTTCAAAATGTTATTTTAGTATTTTAATGTAAGTGTGTAAAAGTAAAACAAAATTAGAAAATAAAGTGAATTAGATATTAGAAATGAAGGCAGGTGAATATTCACCTCACTTTTTCGTAAATATAACTCTATAGTAAGGAGAAAGGGATCTTAGTCTTTGGACTTTTAGAGAATTTATGAAAGGGAAAACCTTGTAAATACCATGAGGACTAGTTTTTAGCTTTATGCACTCCCACTATTAGTAATTTTGAAGACACTTTATGATTTGGTATTGAATGTTCAACTATAATATTTAGAAACATGAAGAGCCATGGTAAGGTATTTTTTATCATATTTGTGGCAAGTTATTTTGTTATCTGTAAACTCTTATCATTCTAAGAATTTCTTGCTGATATTTGCAAATGTTTATGCTGGTTGTTGATTTTAATCTATTTCAGAATTAATAACTAGTATAATTTTAGTTGTGATGTATCTTAATTAGAGATTGATATCGCTCTTTCTTTGAGATAAATGCTAATTATAAATCCTCTGTAGCATTCCTTGTACACATTCATTTAAAGTTTTTTCATTGAAGCTGATTTTACTTGCATTCCATCAACAACTGAATTTATGTTTCCCTTTCATATACCATTTAACATATGTAAAATCATAAGATGGAAATTGAGCCAAACAACCAGATGTGACTCTCATCCCAAATAGTACGAAGCATAGCAGTGCATTTAACCATATCAACACTAAGGAAACAAATTTTTACCAAACCACTCAAGATATGATCCTTTTACAAAAAAATTGTAATATATTTAAAAATAATATGTAATAAGAAAAAGTTGTTTAACTATTCTACGTTTTGGAGTTTTGAGTTGGAATTTAGTGGACAATTTTTGGTCCAATTATGACTTGTTGTTGTTTAAAATGAGTTTTCAAATGCATAAATGGATTCAACCCTCTTAAAAACTCTTGGGGTATTTGGATTGTGCAAAGATTATAGCTAAACTTGTGATTCCAACATTTTTTTTTTGTATTTTGAACAAATTTGATGAGAAAATATGCTCGAAAAAACCTTTAAAACATAGAACAACTAAATTACAACTAATAAAAATTATAACTTATATACTGATATAAATTTATAATACATTTGAATTTGTAATATAGAAATTCCACAACATTTTTATCAGAAAACCAACATGGATCCTAATCAAAGTCATATTAAATTGAATTCAACAAAAGAACAATATGTAATAAAAAAATAATTCAATAAAATAAAATTATAATATATTTAAAAACAATATACAATAAAAATAGTTTAAAAAGTTAATTTAAGAATATCCCAGATGGGGTGACTATCGAGATTGAACCCGGGGTGGTGGTGGATTAGGGTGAGGGGGGACAGGTTGACACTGCCCCATTTGGCTAATGAATTGTGGGATGTGGAAACATGCCCCTTTAATGTTAAATGAAAAAATAGGCTAAATCATTATGAAAGGATTTAACATGGTGAGAAAATGACAATGAACAAAAGATGTTTTGCTCAAGAAATTCATCTTTGTGATGGAATAGGTTGTTAATACCCCTCTCATGTTGTTAAATTTGCAGCTATGGAATGCAAACACCCAAAATTCAACTAGAGAGAAGAAAATAGTGAAGGAGCAGTCTGTAATGAAAGAGAAAAGGGCGAAGTGAAGGAGAAAAATTAGAAAACATGAAAGGATTGTCAATTCTTTGCAATGAATCCTTGAGCTAGAACTCCATTAGGATGTGAATGTCCTTTTCTTCCAAGCCTTACGACACTAGATTCAAACTGGTAATAGTGTGTTTTATCCACACATTATGTAGTATCAGTTAATTTGGATAATTTGTAAGGTGGAAACATGTTGTCTGGGTGATGTTGGAGATCTAAGTTTTTTCCTTTTATGTTATCTCCTAGTTATTTTTGGTAAGTAGTCTCCCTTAATATTTCTTTGTATCTTTCACAATAATATGTTTAGCAGAATTCGATTCCTCTATTTTGACCCTCTAGTTTTGCAAGGATTGTTACCTTGGTGGTTTCTTAGCAACCTTACTATTTGGGATTGGGTAGGAAAGTGGTGGTCAGGGAATTCTAATGCTACACCTCCCCCTTATGTGCTTCTAGTTTCCCTAGAGTCTCACTTGGCTATCCCAATGATCCCTAATTCTTTTCTTCCTTGTAGTGGTATATCTATTATTAGGATGCCATCCTTACTCCACTATTCACTGGGGTTGGGCTTTATCACCATTTGAATTCCTACATTTAATTGTTATGCTCCCAATGTTGCTCCAACGAGCATGCATTAGAAGAGGGGCCATTTACTACAAAATTGAGCCCAAAGAAATCATATCTAAATGAACCACTAGCTTAAGGAATTTTCCTCGCGATACCAAGAGCTCACGTTAGGGATCATATAGGAGGAACTCACCCGGTCTGTTGATGAAGCATCCTTTGAAAGGATTTCCCTATATGACACAGAGGTTTTTATTAAATAGGTTAATTAGAACCCGGATACAAGGCACATGTGGGGATAGTTCAATCAATACATGTAAATTGTGGATCTTTACTGGCAGATGAACTTTTTCTAGGACAAATTATCTTGGAATGACTTGAAAATCACACGGATATCCTTCACTCTCTTGAACACCTACATAAACACGTGAGGGAATTGGATCAAGGAATGGAGAGGATTGAACATCTCAACATTCCTCTAGCGGCAAGAGGAACATCAAAATACCTAAAAACGCCCATCCAAGTTGCAGTCTTGGATTCAAACTCCTCGACTTAGGTGTGAAATGTTCACGATTTTTTACTTTTTGTTTATAGATGGTTATGTACAATGCCATATAGGCTAGTGTTTAAGACTTAGTTTGGTCAATTTTTCATCTTTTAAAACACAATTGTCCCTCTCTTCCCGAACATGAGTGTCTTTTTAAATATGATTAGGTCTCCCTAGTGAGACTAACTTGATTTTTTGTAGCTCACTTTGTAAATTTCAGTTTCATGAGATAATATAATTCACCCTAAAAAAATAAATAACATAAACTTATAATACATTTGAATTTGAAATTTAGAATTTTTAAAACATTTCATTAAAAAACCAAAATGAACCCTAATAGAAGTCATAATTTGTATAAAGAAGAATTGAAAACTACGTTGGTGTCGTAATTGCGTGACATGGAGTTGATTCCAACTATTACCATTGTAACCTCTAAGTGCCTACATATGCCCCTTCCAAAGTCACAGGTGACTTAGGGGGGTTGAATTTAAACCTCCTCTCCCATAACACTTTATGTTCACAACCATCATTAATTATGTTGTCCCCTAGGGACTAGATTTGATCAAATATGTTTATATAAACAATTTGTAATTAAAAATGATAAAAAAAATTTTATAAAAGAAAATGAGTTTTGCTAAACCCCAATTAGTATACTTGAAAACTTGCAATGCCTCTCACAAATATCAAACAATTATTTTTAAACTTGGATGCAATTTAGTCATTAAACACAAATATAAAATTTTCATAATTAAATAAAATAAAAAATAAAAATTTAAAAATTAATTTAATAATATCAAATCACAATACATTAGATTTGTAATATAAAATTTTCAAAACATTTCATAAAAAACATCGTATTTAAGACGTATTAAATTGACTTCAACATTACTACAATATACCTTGTTTACGAGCATGTTTGATAAAAATGTACAAGGCATCAGAGCTAGTAACGTTTAGTTCATTACGGTTAGTACTCATTCTATAAGTCTATAAATGGATAATTCTAGAAGATCAGTATCTTTCAGAGAGCTTGAAGCTGAAGAAAAAATTGAAGAAAACCCATTAAGAGATATGTTTGCATCATCATCTAAAAGGGTTATAAATTCTGTGGAACTTAAATATTTTGAAATTCAGCCTACACCTAAGTAGTCACATCTTAAAGCTGTAACTAGAATATCTATCAAAGTATTAGTCAAATACAAGAGAACTCAAATTCTGTGCAAACAATTTCTCTTCTTGATACTAAGAAACTTTAGCCTAAAGCTAAAAGACTGGGAACCAAATATTTGCATCTAGGGTACATAAGGATATTGATCAATCCCTTAGTCCACAGAGGATTGAATACTTTTTCTCTTGCCACAGTCAGAGATTTGACACATCACAAGTATTATGATCCATTGATAGGAGGGATGTTTGCTCCATTATCAAATGGACCCATATACTTTAATTGCTATCCAAACTTTTCTATATACACATTTGATGAGCACATCAAAGATATCCTACAACTAAAAGTTCAAACAATAGGGTTTGATATGAAGAAAAGGAGAAATGATATTGCCATTCAAACTCATCGTTGTTTCAGGCATACAAATACCCTCTATCCTATAGTCCTCCATGCTCCTAGCAACAAATCCAAAACTAGTTTGGTTGTTCTAAAAGATAACCAAAATCAGAAGTTAGAACATTAGATTATTAAATGGGAAGACTTAATTTTCATAGAACATTGGGTTGTTGATAACCCAAAACTTCCAACAATGCAAAAGATCACTTCTATCGATATACAAGAAGGACCATAATATTCTATAGTGTCCTTTCCTAGAAGATCTACAATAGATTGCAGAAGGATTGACATATCTTGCAAGTCATCATCTATGTATATTGATCCACAAATGGTAGATACTACCAGTTCTTTTACACCAGCTATAAATTGCCCACATATAGATCTATTTGAATATGCCCATATTATAAAGTTTTCATCTTTGCAAGTCATTTGCCTAAGCTGCAATCAAAAGATAAATCTTAGAAGCCTTGCTGATTCTGTCATACATTAGAACCACCATCGAAGGCTAGGAGAAACTCCTCCTACAACCTCTATCACTCCATGTCTAAATCCTAAGTGTTCTGAAATACCATTCCCTCATGATACTGATCATGTATTAATGATTAATGAGCTTCCATCTTTGGAAAATGAAGATCCTCGTCTCAAAGACATGTTTAGAAAAATGCATCTTGCTGGTATGTCGCACTATGGTCTAGGGTATCTGGAACAACTTGATGAAATAATCCCTCAATCTAGATTTAACAACTTTGTGCCTTCTGATTATAAGAAGCCTTCAAAACCAGAAATGCACAAGTTCTTTTCAATTATTGAAGGATGTAAGAAGCATACAATTGATCATCAATGAATGAAAAATATGCTTAATTTGGATTTATACACTCATCCCGAGGCTGAAATTTTTGACCTTAGCACTCCATACCTAGAAAAAATCAGATTATCCCATGAATGGAAAGCATACATGCAAAATAATAACATTTGGTTGAATTTTTTTGAATGGAAGAAGAAGCAAGAAAGTATAGATGTACAAATGGCAGATGTTGAATCATCCTCAACAAAACATTCTTGGACTGCCACAGATGGCAGTAAAATTGAAACTTATGCAACCTTCCCTCCTTACAAAGGTATTGCATTAGGAGAAGCCCATAACAGTGTTAAAGCCATTCCTTTGGTCTTAAAGGATGATGGTGCCCTTCCATTGATGGTAGAATACAGAAAGCCAGTGAACAAGTAAACTAGACAAATACAATAGTTAAAGGGCTAGAAATGAGTTGTGCAAAGTCTATTGAAGTTACAGAAGGTTTTGACAATATACAAGTTTCTGTAAATAGTATTAACAGAACTCTAAATGCTGTGAATTGTTCCACTATTGTAATAAAAGGCTTTGGTAAAGAATCCTTAACAAGGATAGAAGATGTTGAAAGCAAAGTAGATATGGGAAAACAATCTACTCAAGAATCTATTGAAAAACTATCTAAAAAATTTGATAAACTGCATATAGTTCCCAGACACAAACTGATTCCTGTTTCTTCTCTATTCAAGATATATGTAAATATTTAGCATCATGTTAAGCGTGTTTATATTTCCTTCTCTCCTCCCTAAAGAAATGGCCGAATACAAATATGAGCCAATGATTATCTCAATGTTTAAAGAAACAGAGCAACCTGAAAGCTCAGAACCACATTTCTTCCCTATCTATGATCCTCTCCAAAGTCAATATTCCAGGTATCCAACACTTGATCTCAGTGGGAAAGGGAAACTTCTAGAAACACATAACTTCCATCCTAAATCATACAGAGAATGGAATATTGACAATCTGAGTGTTGCTCATATTCGACAAATGATAGATCTTATGTTTATAGAATACAAGCTTATGTGCCTAAGGGGAAAAAAATGAAATATAAGCTTGTAAATCTATTTTTCAGTGCTTTACTGGAACTTTGTTGAGATGGTGGGAAATAAAGTCATCACCAGAAATAGTGGAAAAAATTTAAAATGAGATCTTGAAAGATGAAGCAGGAGATATCATTCATAATTCTGATGGAGCTCCACAAAGAAATATGATTGGGGCACTAACTTCATTTATTTTAGAACATTGGTGTGGAGGAGAACTTGAACTTGTCAATAAACATGAGACAATTCTCATGAATATTAAATGTAATAAAATGTCTCATTATGAATATTTTCGTAGAGACTGGATTCAAAGAATATATGAGGTTAAATATAGCAAAAATATCTTGTTGAAGAAAATCTACTTAGCAACATTGCCTTCAAAATTTGTAGATTATCTAAGACAACAAGATGATTTTCAGTTTCCTTTTGAATCTTTTACTTGGGAAGAAATATACAACATCATAACAAAAGTTCTGGTAAATTTATGCACTAGTATGAAAGTTAATAAATATCTGGAAAAGATGTCAAGATTACTAGACAACAAATCCATATGTAACAAGTATGGCCTTGCTATAGATGACCCCATAGTAAAATGAAGAAAATCTAAAAAGAAGGCCAAGAAAGAAAAAAGACAAGAATACAGAAAATATCCACAGAGGAAAAGAAAAGGGACCAAGAAAGGATACTATAAATATGTGCCAAAAACACATTACTATGAACCCAACGATATTCATCTACAGACACAAAAGAAAGATCAGTGGAATAAATTGATTTGTTGGCTCTGTGGCCAACCAGGACATACCTCTAATCATTGTCCTTTATCAGAATAATATAAGAGAAACAGAGGAAAGAAATCCTTTGAAGCTGCAAAGAAGAAAATGACAGTAAAAGCAGAAGGCATGGTGCCAATTCTGTGTTATAAATGTGGTTCTAAGAATCACAAATCTGAAAATTATCCAAACTTCTCATTTAAAGAATAGATACAACAAATACAACTCTGTTCAACATCTGAATCCTATGAAAGTTCTTCTTCAGAATACTCTGATGAAAAATTAGTGCACATGAATGAATGTGACTGCATTGATTCAGACAACTGCTAGTGTGAATCAAGCACTGAATCAGAAATCTCATATGATGAAGACCTTGTTTCTCAGCCAAAGGAAAAAGTTATCATGGTACAAACCATGTACGATGCAGAAACAAAGCTACTTGCCCAAATGATAACATTAGGAGAAGGAGAGATGAAGGAAAAGTTACTAGAAACTCTTCTAAGCACAATGCACAAAAATCAGGGGAGCAGTAGCAAGACTGCCTCTAAAACTGAACCAAAGGCATTATTCATCGATGCCTCATTTGGAATAAATACAAGATCTTTCTAAATAATCCAACATCAATCTAAGACTAGAGACCTCACATTAGGAGAAGTCAGCCAAGAGATTCATCATCTCAAAAAAGAAATTGTCTCTCTAAAAGCACAAGTCTCTAAGTTAGAAAAAGGGAAGAAAACTGAAGATGCATATGATGAATACTACACCAACCCAAATATTGAAATATTTGAAGGAAAAAAGGATGATACTATAGGTTTCACCAACATGAGAGTAATGGCTATCTAGTATCAACAACATCATGTTATGCTAGATATCTGTATAAATGGTGAAATGTTTTCCCTAAAAACACTTATTGACTCTAGGGCAGATGTTAATATTATGAATTCAAAAATAGTACTTGCAAAGTACTGGGTAAAATCCTTTTGACAAGTGATTGTGTTAGGAAACAAATATCTATTACATGAAGTCCCTTAGGCCTCTATTTTCTTTAAAGAGAACTGCATCAAAATAAAATTTGTTGTTGCAGACATTCCTATTGATTGTATTTTGGGGAATGTATTTTTAGTAGCTGTAGAGCCACATGGGTTAGCCAGATTGAAAGATGGTAAGGCCAGTTATTTTATATATGTGCCAAGCTCAGATAGAAAATTACAAACAATCAAGTTACCCTTTGTCTCTACTCCCAAAGTGTCTACCATGGTATAAGAAATGCAAAAGGTCGAAAAATAAAAGTACATACACCTCATGAAGTCGATCTCGTTTTTCAACGAAAATAAGGAAGGAATCAAAAAGGAAAAAAAGAGGAAGGCTGAAGGATCAAGAAGCCCAAATGGGCTCAAGGATCAAGGCTGAAGGAAGACGTGAAAATGCCCAAAAAAGGTTGACAAATACCCGTTTGGTGAAACGATGGTTGAAGACCAAAGGTCAAGGATCAAGGCCAAAGGTCGAAGATCGAAGGTCGAAGGTCGAAGGTCGAAGGTCAAGGATCAAGGTCGATGGGCCGAAGGGTCATGTGAACATTGGGTCATGTTCAAGTGTTGTCAAGTGCAATTCGCACATGACCCATCGATGAAAAATAAAATTGAAGAGCTCAAAGAGCTAAAGACCACCATAAAGGTAGGAGTTTATCTTCAGACTCCTATAATTAAACAAAGGATTTGAAGTTTGAGATCACAGATAGAGAAAGAATGTTGTGCTGAAGAACCAAATGCATTTTGGCATAGAAAAAAACAACTTGTAGAATTGCCCTACAAAGATGAGTATGAAGGAAAACCTTGCAAGAATAGAGCAATCCCCATGAACAAAGAATATAGAGATATTTGTCAAAAAGAGATAGAAAACCTCCTGAAAAGGAGATTGATCATAGAGTCTAGCAGTCCTTGGAACTACTATGGCTTTTATGTTAATAAACATTCAGAACAGTTAAGAGGGATCCCAAGATTGGCTATAAAATATAAACCTCTTAATACTTTCCTCTCAGATGATACTTACCCCATTCCTCACAAAGGAAATATTCTAGCAAGAATAGCAGGGGCTAAAGTATTTTCTAAATTTGATATGAAATTAGGATTTTGGTAGGTGGAAATTGATGAAGATGATAAATTTGACTAAACCATGCCCCTTCCAAATTCTAGAAGGTTATGGATAATATTTTAAAGCCATATTTTGATTGGTTACTAGTATACATTGATGATATACTTATATTTTCTAGAAACTTTCATGATCACTTTATACATACCCATAAATTTGTACAACTTGTCAAAACAAATGGATTGATTCTTAGCAAGAAAAATATTGAATTATTTTAGACAAGTATCAAGTTTCTTGGCCATACAATTAAAGATGGGAAGATCACTCTACAAAAACATGCTCTGGAATTTGCTGATAAATTTCTAGATATTATCACTGAAAAAACTCAATTACAAATATTCTTGGGATGTTTAAACTATGTAAGCAACTTTTACAAATATTGTGCCAAATATAGATCATTACTCAACAAAAGAATGCAAAAACATCCAGAACATTGGTCTCAGGTCCACACTAAAGTTGTCAAAAGAATTAAAAAGAAGGTAAAAACTCTTCCTATTCTTCATATCGCTGATGAATATTCTTTCAAATTTTTTGAAATAGATGCCAACAATGAAGGGTGGGGAGGAATTTTGAAGCAAAAGAAAGAAGGAGAAGAAAAAATAGTTCAATTTGTCTCAGGGACTTGGAGCCCAAACTAGTCTACTATAGAAAAAAAGGTCAAAGCAGCATGGAACTGCATTGATAAATTTGATATCCACCTGATACACAAAAAGTTTCTCTTAAGAATGGATGCCTCTACACTAAATAAAGTCCCTAGTAAAGCTATAAAGAAAGCGGGAAAAGCTAAGTTCGCAAGGTGGCAGGCTCTATTTGCAAATTTTGACTTTGAAGTCGAACACATCAAAGACGAAAAGAATTGTCTGCCTGACTTCCTAAGCAAAGAATATTTAAATCAGAAAGACACTGCCATGGTGATAGTAACAGAATGGGACCCTTCGCAACATACAGAGACTCTGAGAAGTACTTCTGAAACATAGAACTGGGAAGAATACTGTTCAAAATGGAAACCAACATGGTAGCTAAGAATCACAAAAGTGCTTGATGAAAACTTGCAACCTCATTCAGATATTCAACACTTAGTACCTGAAAGGAAAGTATAACCCAAAGGTAGCAAATGGATACATGAGATGGTGTATCAGAGGAGTATGATGGCCGCACATTTGGCTGAAGAATCCCTAAGCCAAAATTTTAGAGATATCAATATGATTTGGACAGAAGGAAGCAACCACAGGAGAATCTTCAACAAATATCTTGCCATAAATTGGACCAGATGGGTGGGATGGTACGACATGCCAAAAATGTGTCCACAAGGTAATCCAAGCATTATCTTCCCAGATACCATTTACAACTTTTAGACTACAAAATGTTGTGGTGGGACATCATGAATGTAGATGGAAAAAATGAAACTCACTACACAAGAGTAAAATTTGGGGCCACATGGACCACACAAAGACAATGACAATGTGAATGGATTCAACAATGGTGGAACGATTTTGGCCTCAACAAGACTGTTATGGATCCTCCTTTCTTCTAGCATGACTTTTAGCTAGAATGTGATACTTGTGGATTTTTAACTGAATGTTTTCATTCTCCATGTAAAACTGTTGGAGATGTCAATAATTATCAAGAGAGCCAAATTCTTGGTTACTTTATGAAAATACACCATGAATGGTTAGCCATGACTAAAATTAAACACCAAATCGTCTTAAGAAAACCTATGATTGTACAAAGAATTTATACAAAGGCTTGGGATTCTTGTAGATATTCTCAAATAAGATTTCCAGGGGCCACACCCTTGGGGGACTAATGGTTCTCGTGGGCTTGTCCTTAAATCTTTCACAGTGTAATAATGATGTCTAGTCACAAGATTGAATGTGACCAATTTTCGCGTGGGCTTTTCTATTGAAAAGCATCCACTATGTAAAAGTTATTTACAATACAAAGTTTTCTGTGGGATTTGTTCAAATCTTCCACAATGTAACTTAGTACAAAGATTCTTCAGTCACGAGACTCAAAGCACTTCTCTGACTTTTGTTTGAGCCATATCTCTTTGACTGATGAAAGATAGTACTAAATCTGTCTTCCTGACTGTTGGATGTTTGTCCCCTCATGTTATGAAACCAGCTCACAAAAAGATGGAAAAACTAGATGAACGCCTTAAAATTTAGCCTCTTCGAGGGGCAACCTCCTTTACATTACACAAATGAAAAATTGTTGGGTGATGTAAAGGAGGTTTCCCCCTTGAAGAGGTTGAATTCTAAGTCGCTCATCTATCTTTTCTATCTTTTTGTGAGCTGGTTTCATAACATTTGGTATCAGAGCCGACATAACAACAATAATGTAAGGGCACAATAATAACAATAGTGGGCTTCTATGAGGCACAATAATAACAATATGGGGACTACATGAGTACACCAATATAATAAGGGGGTTTTACTAATAACAATAAGGGGTTACACTAGTAGTATAGGGGCCTAACATGCCCCTCTCCTTCAAAAAGTGTTGTCCTCAATGCTTGAGTAGTTTTTGATGCTTCTGTATAAAATTCTTGTCCTCCCATGTGGGATCTTCAGTAGGTAAGTTCTTCCACTTGATGAGATACTCTAAAATTGATCAATTTCATAACTGTCAGGTTCTTGTTTTTGTGACTACTCTAGGTTGCAATATGATTTTTCCTTCCTCTTCAAGTTCTGGCAATATTGTTTGAATTGGGATATTCTGCAACTTTTGAATGAGTGGCCACACTTATTTGTCCTTCTTCCATTCATCCCTTGCTTCGTTTACCCAATCTGGCTAGATAATAGAAATAACACAAAACAATGCTTCCACATCCTCATCCTTTCTTGAGAGTGCATCTGCAACAAAAATTTTCTTCCATTTTCTGTAGATGATGTCAAAGTCATAACCCAACATATTTGTGGCCCATTTTTTATGTTCTTCTAAAGATAATATTTGTTCTAAAAAGTATTTACGACTATCATGATCCATTTTTACCTTAAAGTGTCTTCCCATTGGGTAAGGTCGCCATTTCTTAAGTGCATGTAGTATTGCCAACATTTCCTTCTCATAAATAGCTTGCTTGAGATGTAGCCATAAAAATACCCAATCACCTACATCAAAATGTTTTTCACTGTGATGTTGATCTACCTATTGTTTCATTTGATTCTACACCAAAGTGGCGTTATCCTTTAAAAGTTGGAGAACTTCTTGTTGATGCTCGACGTGATCTTTCACTGCTTGAACCTTTTTCTTCTTGATATGTCCTTCTATCTTGAGAGTTTGAGGAGTGGTAATTTCTTTCAATGCTTTACAAGATATGGTAGGATTCATTTCTTGATGCTCGATGTGATCTTTCACTTCTTTAACATTTCTCTTCTTGATATGTCCTTCTATCTTGATAGTTTGAGGAGTGGTAATTCTGGCCAATGCATTACAAGATATGGTTGGAATCATTCCTTATTTCTTGATGTGATATTTCACTTCTTGAACCTTTTTCTTCTTGATATGTCCTTCTATCTTGAGAGTTTGAGGACTGGTAATTCTTTCCAATACTTTACAAGATATGGTCGGATTCATTTCTTCTTTCTCTTGGGTTGGGTCCTGCCATATATCCTCTTCTTTTGATGTTTCTTTATCCTTTTCTTCCTCCTCTTCATACTCTATGTAAAATAATTTCTTCTCAGCACACTTATGACCTTTAATGTATTTGTTATCACAATTGTAACAAAGCCCTTTTTCTCTTTTTTCTTCCAATTGTTGTGGTGTAACCCTTGTAGGATGTGGAAGGCTAGGAGAAACAACACTTCCATATTTATAGTTGTGATGAGTAGACTTCCTTGTTGCCATAATTTTACTTTCCACTTTGTAACAAAGCCCTTCTTCTCTTTTCTCTTCCAATTGTTGTGGTGTTTCTCTAAAGAAGGTGTTGCTCTTTGTATCCTCATAATGTGATCCAGACTTAAACATGAACGCAACGAATTACAGAGATAACCATATACACAAAGATGCAACGGAAATAATACTTCATTTCATTAATGGAAAATACTGAAATATGCTTACAACCAGAAATGGAAATAAACTAGCTAGGGCGATGACAGCTTATCTCTTAAAAGAGATGTGTGGCTACATGCCTCTGAACTGTGTTACAATGAGGCTTGAAGGCCTATTTATTGTTGAGAAACAATGGAAAACCCTTCACATTCCAAAACCTGACCCTAGAAGATGAAACGCCAAATTGTGGGCCCCGTTTTTGGGTAAGTTGGTACATCAACTTCCCGGGGTCGTGAATTGGTCGTATTATCTCCGTTTTATGTGCATGATAGCCCGTTGGAAAGATCTCTCCGAGGACTGCGACGGAAAAGACGATTTTTAGATAAGAAAAATCGTTGGCGGTAGATTTCCCAAAAAACATTCGTTTAGGGCCTCAAAACGGCTCCGGAAGTTTAGGACCGCGAAAACTGCTAAAAATAGTAAACTATGCTATAATTAAGGAAACTGAAAAAAATGAAAGAAGCACTAGAGGGGATCCAAGTGGAATTAGCAGGTGGCCACCAATATCCACCTGGATCATAATGTGCTATCATTTCCTCCATGAAAATTGACCACGTAACAAACTGTTTACGAGAACAAAGCCCTTCATACCATAAAAATTGATCCGGTTCTAAATATGAAGATGCAATATGTACCTTTTGTAACAGTTGCACCTCATGTAGATCAAAATATTTCTCCATCTGTTGTATCCAATTTATTGGATCCTTGCCATCAAACTTCGTCATATCACCTTTTCTTGATTTTAGGAGCTTAATCTTGAAATGACTATAAATCTATAATTTCGGCTCTTCCAGTTCTGAAATTGCGACCTTAAGTAGCCCTTTGTGTCCTATTTCCAATGCCACTAGTCTAATAAAAATTGGATTCTCCAAGAAAAAGATATGCACAATCTCCCAAGATGACCTGATTATATACCTTTTTAGAAGAGCGAACTTGTATGAAGTGCCACGTGTCACTGTTTTGACCTTTGGATCTAAAAATATGAAAACGAAAATACAGTCTGTCCTCTTTCTATAACTTCTTACAAAATTGCAATATAATGCTCAGAGAGACAGTTATGACGATTTTCCCAAGGTGACCTGTTTGGAATGTAATTTGGGGGTCTATAAAAACCCTAACTTCCTCAGACTATATCTCCAAAACTGTAGCGAGATGGGATTTGATATTTGGAGTCGAGGTTCATATCGTTTTCTTCTCAAATGGTTTTTTTTTTAGCTTCTGAAACTTCTTAGCGAAAGAGTTATAGTGAAAATCCAATGATGACATGTTTTAGTTGAAATTCTAGATCTTACAAAAACTCTAACTTGCTCATATCATATCTCAGACAATATAGTGAGAAAAGCTCTTAAATTCAGACCTGAGGTTGAGCACGAGTTCTTCTCAAATGTTTTTTTTTTCAATTCTGAACCATTGCAGAAAACAAGTTATAGCGAAAATGCCACGATGACCTACTTGGAGGAGAAAAACCCTAGAATACAAACCTCTGATACCAAATGTTATGGGCACTGCCCATAACATAAGGGAAAATGATATTCCAGAGGAGCAGAGGATTGATGTATCTATAGGGTCCTAACACCTCATTTTCCTATATATGGAAGAAGTAAGGCTTATTCCGGGGCATTGGGAGTGTGAGTGTGATTTAGGTGAGGTTTTTGAGTCTGAGGAGGAAGTTCTTGCTCCCATCTCTTTAGAGTCGGATCTGAGAAGCATGCGCATCAGAGTGAGAGCTCTAGTGAGAACCTAAAGTGGCTAGATTCTTAGGTTTTGAGTTTGTGTGTTTCATAAGAATTCAAGTTCGAAAGACCTATGAAAGGCCAAGAAGCCTTCAGATAGCTTCTTTCTTGATAAGTTGCAACATTTGATAAATGCCTAAACAAATTATCTCTGGAAAGGAGCTTTAGAATTTGTCTCTGAATTTGTAAAAATCTTCATAAATAATATGAGTATTCATTTTTGAGTTGAAATTTCATCTGAGTACTTTCCTATTTTCTGCCTATGTTATATTGTTTGTTGAGGTAGTATCTATGAGACAAGAGGTTCGCTTGAGGTTCATCGGACGTTCGCTGAGGTCGGAGGAACACCAGTCCGTTAAAGGCAAGAGGCCATGTGAAGGATGCTATTGTGTGAAATTCTAGAGGTTCGTTTACGAGTTCGTGTAAAGGTTCGTGTTTTGATCACAAAGAAGAGACTCAACAAGAGCAAGCTTGTAGAAGCCCCTGCTAACTAATGTACTTGACATTTCTCACTGTTTGTCAAGAATATCAAATGACTACTCTTTGACTATCGATTTATAACTACCGCTTCAATACACACTAGTTAATTTGCACGACATGTGTTCAGTTTTCCACATGATTATATGTGCGGGTGTTAGTAGACCATAAACAATTTTTCCAGTTGAACAATGATATGAACCCAGTATAAGGACTAGGAACCATCCTCACATTAGCCTCAGTTGGGAACATATCGTGCACGAGAGAGAAACCCCAAAGAGAAAACCGATGCTACAACATTGTTGGCCTCTGTGACCGAGGGCAAGAATACCTTTCTGGCATCTCTCACCTAAGGCGGTGACCTCAATAACAAAATGTTCTTTGAAGAAGATGGAATCAGGCCTTGACCATAGCTCATCAAGGAAGAAGGCACCATAGAAAGGCCAAGAGTAATCGCTCAAATCTAAGCGAGACAGGACATCAAACTTTTCCATTGTTATTATAAAAACAATAGTATATTCAACGTCTTGTAAGTTAGATATACCAAAAAATTATGACTTAGTTAGAGTGGAGATTCCCACTCGGGGAGCTTACTCCTTAAGCCTTAGTACAACTAGCCAAAGATGTTCACTCATCAAATTTACTATAAAAATCCAAAAAATAATCCTCGTCGAATTTAAAAATGAGAGATAAACTAAGTGAAAATAACATCCCACTGTTCCAACTACTTGATCCTCCCATAAAAACACAAAAACATCCAATTATTGTATACTAGCACAAAAACATTAATAAATGCGTTTGATAAAGGTAGATAAGTGTATATCAAACACATTTATTACTAAGAGAATTCTTCAGCTAAAATCACATGATAGAATATTTGTTGACGCGTTTTGAATTCTCTTAATCTTGACATGGATCACATAAGCCTCAATTCAACATTTATTATTATTTATTGGTTAATTAATAGTAAATAATAATAATAATAAGAATGTTTAAATTATTAATGTTAATAAAAATAATAAAATATTAATAATTACAATATTAATCATATTAATAATGATTAGTTATTAATAATTATAAGTGATTAAATATTAAATATTAATTATCAATAATTAATAAATAATAATAAGTATTAATTATTAATAATTGTAGATATTAATAATTATTGTTCATCCTAGTTTATCCTGCTAGTAGTCATATGCTTGTATCAAAGATTATTGCATGTATGTCTAAGTATGAACTAATTCAGACTGTGAAACTGCAGATGAATCATTAAATCAGCTATAGTTTTTTTTTTTATGGTACCTACCTAGTTGATCCTGCCAGTAGTCATATGATTGTCTCAAAGATTAAGGCATGTGTGTCTAAGTATGAACTAATCTAGGCTGTGAAACTGCGGATGGCTCATTAAATCAGTTATATATATATATATATATATATATATATATATATATATATATATATATATTTTTATGGTACCTACCTAGTTGATCCCGTTAGTAGTCATATGCTTGTCTCAAATATTAATCAATGCATTTGTAAATATGAACTAATTCAGACTGTAAATAATAATTATTAATAATTAAAATTTTAATAACGATGCAAGAATCAACCATTATACCCACACTGTGCATAAACATTGCGTAAATTCTATATGCCCCAGGAAATTTCTCTCACTATTGAGTCAATCTTCAACTATCAATGGTTTAGGCCCTTAACAAATCTCTAGGCGGAACGATTTATAGACTAGCCAAGTCTATATTAAACCCCTGTTTAAACCTTGGCTATTTTTTGATTTACCATATAACCTTTATATCAGTGCTATTTCATTATTATAAATCCTTTATAATGGAAATACAATAAAACATGCATCATCATACCTTTTCCACTTTAATACGGACTATGCACACTTTCCGATAAACGCCTTTATCACAATCGCAATATTGGGCTCCTCCACGGTCACACTACACACTCCTTCCACTTTCCCGATATGCGATAACCTTTCCAGAATTCAAATATAACAAACTGTGCCATATAAATCTATCGAAAGCATTTATTGAAACCTTTCGCCTTAAAACCCACAGACTATACAACTATTAGAATACTCAGGAACGAAAGGAAATACACGGAAACCCGCCTAAAGCTAGACTTCAAAATAATTACACCCGCAATCATAAAATCGCCAGGTCTGCTGCGCTGCTCCTTTACGTTCTTGAACTTTGATCACTCCAATCTCCGATCTATCGCTATTGTTGTATCATAATTTTGGCATATCGCATAATTGCTCATTGCAACTTCGCATGTCGGCTTTCCATTACCACTACACTCCTTCGATCTATGATTTGCGATTGAATCGCCATCGTCGATCTGGCACTTGATCTGACGGTTGTCCGTTCATCACATTATCGAAATCTATCAAGGCATGAAGCCGGTTCCGATAAATCCCGAAGGTTTTCCGCAGATGCGGCTTAATCCTGGCCGTTGATCATAAAGATCCAATGGACCATGTGCAACAATACTTCATTACTCATTCTTCTCTTTACTTGTGTTTTTACGTAATTATTCAATGGTTTTGGTCCTTCTGTCGTTCACTGCGCGACTCCCTCCTGAGCTTAATTCATATGTTTCTTTAATTAGTGTTACTCCAGGACTTATTTCGATCCCCCAATCGGAATCAACAACCCATTATGATTCTATGTTCATTCAAAAGGAATCTTGATTCTACATGCTTACACACAAGTTTTAATTAAGTAATTTAAATACTAATCCTGTGAAAGAATTTCCATCAGTCATTCCACAGTATTTCACAGTTTCACAAGCAAATGCATTCTAGGCTATTAAAACACATATAAATACAAATTCCCACACACAGTATCCACCAATCCACACTGGTTTGATATTACAATATATATACAAAGGAACCAGTCCCATTTGACTGATTCAATCCTTCTCCATAAAATCCATCAATCACTCTTCCTAACTCCTCACTCCTACTCTTAATATCTTCTAATTCTCTCACTCTCACTAGCCTCTGCCTAACCTGTCTAACCTGTCTAACCTCTTGAATTATCTAAAATATTACAATTTATACAAGAATGGATTCATGAACCAATTTAGTTTAGATCCAACAATCTCTCACTTCCTCCTAAAATATCTCTTCAACTCCACCTCTATCTCAAACAAATCCTAAATGAAGCTTTTGAATCCCTCAAATCCTATTCAAACCAAATAAATCTAACTATTTGGCCTGATCTCCACACAGGGAGGATCAATCAGCCACTATACCCTTTTTCTCAATAAATAAAACACTCTCATACATTTAAATAAATAAAATTAATTAAACTCTTGTGTTCCAACCCTTTGTTAGTCACAACATGTGATCATTCCATCACATTGCTAACTAGGTATAAATGCTCCTGCATCAGACTCCCAAGGTTGAAATAATTCATGGACTCCTGTTCATGAGTCTTTCTACTTCCTCTATTATAAACTTCATCAGATTTCATTTCCCAACTGGCTGCCTAATCCCTTTCATCTGCAAGTACATTTACTGCCTCCTTTGTTTCTCTTGGGTGCCAAACTTTGTGTTGTGGATGTCCTTTTGCTCTGCATTCATAAGCATCTCCTTTGCATAATGTTTTGGTGCTGATATCATGACTGTTTCTTTTGATTTCTGACTCGATCACCATCATCTCCCTCTATCTATAAATCATTTTCTTTATGATGTCCTGTATATCCTTCCATCTTCCCTTGATTCACTGACTTTGACAATTCCTTATGCTCATCACGTTTGTAGTTTTCATCATCCAACTATCCAATAGCTTAAATAGAGTCCTTCCAATATCAAAAGAAGATTGGTTCTCTTTTAATACAAGAACATATAACCTTCTAACTATATATTGTTTCCTGGCTGTAAATATTTTAGTTATTGAACTTTGTTCAATTCCTTCCATTTTCCTATCAATTTTAACTGAACTCCTCACCCAATTTCCCAATTGCAACCTCTAGATAAACTCTTGACATTTAAACCTCCATATTAAGAACAAAATCTATCTGTGGACTGTACTTTCACATCCCCTGCAATCTTCTTCATCTTCTACAATAACTTGTTTAAGAGCTATGCCAACTCTCCTTCCTCTATTCCAAGCTTTTGATTCAACTCGTTGCTTACTCTCATCTTCTTGTTTCCATAAGGAAAATTGACTTTTTGTAATTCCGGAATTTAGACCTTCCTTCATGTTTACTTTTGCAAACATATCTTCAAGAGTAGTTTGTCCTTCATCCTAAAAACCACATTCAACAATTAATAACTCAAAATTAGAAAATATATTACATTTTCCATCTTTCCTATTAACTCTACTCCATAATTTTTCTGATTTGTCATACTCTTGATGTATATAGAACATATCAAACTTGTCATGTTGTTTTGTCTTGAAAAAGTATTCTTTGTCTTCACTTTGTTTTGAATGATGTCTAAGTTTTGAATTCTGTTCTCTGCTCTTATCCTTGGCCTTCCTTCCTTTCACACTCCTTTTCATTCTTCCTATTCCTTCCTTACAAATCTGTAAGCCAATAAGTTGTCTTTTTCATTCCTCCTTTGTTTCAATCAAAATCTACCAATCTATGAGTTTAGAACCTAAAGTTCTATTTGTTTCTATACAGGAAATAGAATCACCATATACCATAGATTTTCCATTCCACTATAGAGTCCCTTTCACAATAGTGAAAATTACTGTCAACCCCATGAATATCACTTTCCACTATTCCCCTGGGTTGCTCACTTCATATGCATAGTTCATAAAAGCATCCTTACCTTCATCCTTTAAGATTGTATTTCTATTTTCAGTTTGTTGTTTACATTCACCTTTACTCTTTTTGAAATTTGTACAAATAACATTGTCTTCAATTTCCAGCTGTGCATTAGTGTCTACCAACCTCTCTTTGAGTTCCTGTTTGTCCTCTTTTCCTTTCTTCTTCATCACCTAGAATGGATTAACTCTACCTCCTTGGGTTGAATTTTCTTTATAAACCTTGGTTCTACCATTTTCCATAATACACTCTTTAGTAAGAGTCCTCTCCATTAATGATCCATTATGTCTTTCCAAGATAATTTCTTGTCCATTAACTATCAATACAGATTCATAATTTTTGAATAAAAATTGAAGAGATAATTCCAATACCTCAAGTGTTTGTACTGCATCTACACTCTTGTTTGCTCTTTTCATAAGGTCATCTTCTTACCTCTTTTCTACTTCTCCTTTTGTAATCTACACTTTCCTTTTGTCTTCAGACTGTCTGCCATATTTTTGCCAAGTCTTACTAAATTCATCATCTTCATCTTCTTTAGTAGTCTTCAACATTTGTCCATCTCTAGTGTCCTTGAACACATGATTAATAAAGAATTGTTCTATGACATCCATCTCTTCTAACAGTTTCATTTCATCAGCAACCTGCATAAACATATCTTCTAAAGGTTGTTCATCACCTACATACATGCACAAATCATTAGTTTCAAAAATACTAGGCTCCTTTTTCTTTGATGTTTCAATCATTGCATCTCTCTGCTGATTCGAACTTGTCCAACAGTTCAAGAAATCATCAATGATTCCTTCCTTAGTAAGGTATACCTCTTGCTTGTGTCTAAAATAGCTATCTTCCATCTCTAACTCAGCTACTCTGAGTTCCTCTCTTAATTTGATATACTTTCTCCTCTTTATCTGTTTCTACAACAACTTCCACTTTATCTTCTTGATTTTCATAGTCCAACCATACCTTTGGTCCTCTTCACATGTTTCTAGTAGCACTATCATGGCATTCATAATTGCCTTCAATTCTGTAATTTCTCTATCAAACCTCTTGACTCATCTTCTCTACTTTGCCTTTTTCCTTGGAATCTTCCTTTCTTCTGTTGTGGATTCTCTCTGAACCTCTACTATGACTATCAGTAGTCATTTCCTTGTTATTCCTATGAGCTATGATACCACAAATTATGTAGGAATCAACCATTATACCCATAGTGTGCATAAACATTGCATAAATTCTATATGCCCCAGGAATTTTCTCTCACTATCGAGTCAATCTTCAACTATCAATGGTTTAGGCCCTTAAAAATCTTTAGGCGGAATGATTTATAGACTAGCCAAGTCTATACTAGACCCCTCTTTAAACCTTAGCTATTTTTTGATTTACCATATAACATTTATATCGGTGCTAATTCATTATTATAAATCCTTTATAAGGGAAATACAATAAAACATGCATCATCATACCCTTTCTGCTTTAATACGGACTATGCACACTTTCCGATAAATGCCTTTATCGCAATTGCAATATCGGACTCCTCCGCGGTCACACTACACACTCCTTCTGCTTTCCCGATATGCAATAACCTTTCCGGAATTCAAATATAACAAACTGTTCCATATAACTCTATCGGAAGCTTTTATTGAAACATTTCGCCTTAAAACCTACGGACTATACAACTATCAGAATACTTAGGAATGAAAGGAAATACATGGAAACCTGCCTAAGGCTGGACTTCAAAATAATTACACCTACATTCATAAACTCGTCAGGTCCGCTGCGCTGCTCCTTTACATTCCCAAACCACGATCGCTACGATCTCCGTTCTATCGCTATCGTTATATTCGAGTTTCGACATATCGCATAATCACCCATCGCAACTTCGCATGTCGGCTTTCCATTACCGCTACACTCCTTCGATCTTCGATTTGCGATTGAATCATGACCGTCAATCCGACACTTGTCTGATGATTGTCGCTTCAACGCATTATCACAATCGCTCAAGGCATGAGGCTGGTTCTGATAACTCTCGAAGGTTTTCCGCCAATGAGACTTAATCCTGGTCGTTGATCATAAAGATCCAACGGACCCTGTGCAACAATACTTCATTACTCATTCTTCTCTTTACTTGTGTTTTTACGATATTCTTCAATGGTTTTGGTCCTTCTGTCGTTCCACTGTGCGACTCCCTCCTCAGCTTAATTCATATGTTTCTTTAATTAGTGTTAATCTAGGACTTATTTTGATTCCCCAATCGGATTCAATGATCCATTACGATTCTCTATTCACTCAAAAGGAATCCTGATTCTACATGCTTACACACATGTTTTAATTAAGCAATTTAAATAATAATCCTGTGAAAGAATTTCCATCAGTCATTCCACAATATTTCACAGTTTCATAAGCAAATGCATTCTAGGCTATTAAAGCACATATAAATACAAATTCCCACACACAGTAGCCACCAATCCACACTCATTTGATATTACAATATATATACAAAGGAACCAGTCCGATTCGATTGATTCAGTCCTTCTCCATAAAATCCATCTATCATTCTTCCTAACTCCTCACTCCTACTCTTAATATCTTCTAATTCTCTCACTCTCGCTAGCCTCTGGCTAACCTGTCTAACCTGTCTAACCTCTTGAATTATCTAAAATATTACAATTTATACAAGAATGGATTCATGAACCAATTTAGTTCAGATCCAACAATCTCTCACTTCCTCCTAAAGTATCTCTTCAGCTCCACCTCTATCTCAAACAAATCCTAAATGAAGCTTTTGAATCCCTCAAATCTTATTCAAACCAAATAAATCTACCTGTTTGGCCTGATCTCCACATAAGGAGGATCAATCAGCCACTATACCCTTTTTCTCAATAAATAAAACACTCTCATACATTTAAATAAATAAAATTAATTGAACTCTTGTTTTCGAACCCTTTGTTAGTCACAACATGTGATCATTCCATCACATTGTTGACTAGGTCTAAATGCTCTTGCATCAAATAATTAATAATAATTATAATTATTGTTCATAAAGGGATTGATACTAAAAATTCAAGATCTTAATATTCTAAACCCAATATATTTAAATTAAACCATAGGATTAATAATGTAAACCTTATGAATAATATTCTACCCTAGGAATATGAACCTTTAGAGGTATAAACCAAGGGATTAATATAATAAACATAAGGGACTAATATTATAAACCCAAGGGATTAAAAACTAAAGGGATTAATATTAAACCTTAAGATTAATATTGGAAACCCTAGGATCAATATTATAAGCCCATGGGATTAATAGACCAATTGGATTAATATTAAAAACCCTAGTGATTATAAACCCAAGGGAATAACATTAGACCCTAGGATTAATATTAAACCCTAAGATTAATATTATAAACATTGAGATTAATATTATAAACCTAAGATATTAATATTATAAAATCAATGGATTATAAACTAAGGGGAATAATTTTAAACCCAAGGGATAAATATGATAAGCCTAAGGGATTGATAAACCCAATGGGTTAATATTAAACACTAAGATTAATATTATAAACAACAATAATACAAATTATAAACCCAATCTTAAGCTTTAATATTATAATCTAAATATTAAAAGACCCTAATAATATACACCTTGTATTAAACCCAAGTTTTGTAATGTAACAATGCAACATTGAATAAATTACAATGTAATATAACATCGTGACAATTATTGTTAGATTGATTTTCATATTGAGACAATGTTTGTCACAAAGTGATGTTGGATACATTTTTGTACCATTCCAATGTTACAGTATTAAACTCTTGATATTATAAACCCAAGGGACTAATAAACACAGGGGATTAATACTAAAAACAAGAGATTATAAACCAAAGGGAATAATATTAAACCCAAGGGATTAATATTATAAGCCCAAGGAATTATAAACCCAAGGGAATAACATTAAACCCTAGGATGAATATTAAAACCTAGGAATATAAGCCCTAAAATCATTATACCTAAGGGATTAATATTGTAAACCCTAGGCTTAATATTAAACCCTAGGAATATAAACCCTATGATACATAGTATAAGGTAAAGGAATTTGTATTATAACCTAATGGAGTATAAGCGCAAGGGGTTTATATTAAACCTTAAGATTAATATTATAATCCCTATCAATAATATTATACCCTAAGAATATGAACCCTTAGATTAATAAACCCAAGGGATTGACATTACAAACCCAAGGCACTTATAAACGCAAGAGACTAATACTAAAAACCCCAAAAACCAAAGGATTAATATTGTAAACCCAAGATATAGAAACCCTAGGATAATTATTATAAACCATAAAGCAAACATGGTTGATCATGGATGATTTTCATATTAAGACAATCTTTGTCAAAATCCGACGTTGGACGATGGTTGACCA
Organism: Pinus taeda; assembly: GCA_000404065.3. NCBI lineage: Eukaryota > Viridiplantae > Streptophyta > Pinopsida > Pinales > Pinaceae > Pinus > Pinus taeda. Next base: position 52,228 of record APFE031657435.1, on the reverse strand, counting down.
TGATTGATTTTCATATTGACGCAATATTTGTCACAATGCGATGTTGGACCATGGTTGATTTTCATATTGAGACAATCTTTGTCACAATGTGATGTTGGACCATGGTTGACAATGGATATCCATGGTTGTCACAATGTGACGTTGGACCATGATGCAATATTTGTCATAATGTGACCATGGTTATTGATGTTGATTGATCATTATTGGCCATGGTTGACCATGATTGATTTTCATATTGAGACAATATTTGTCACAATGCGATGTTGGACCATGGTTGACCATGCTTGATAATGATCGACCATGGTCGACCATGGTTAATTTCCATATTAAGACAATATTTGTCACAATGTGACTTTGGACCATGGTCGACCATGATTGACCATGGTTGACTTTAATATTGAGGCAATCTTTGTCATAATGTGACATTGGCCAATGGTTGATGATGGTTGAACATCGTGATGCTGGACCATGGTTGACCATGAATATAAACCCAAGGGATTTATATTAAACCCTAGTATTAACATTATAAACCCTATGAATAATACTATACCCTAGGAATATGAAAGATTAGATTAATAAACCCAAGGGATTGATATTATAAACCCAAGGGACTAATAAATGTAAGGGATTAATATTAAAAATGTAAGGGGTAATAAAACAAAGGTATATAAACCCTAAGATAAATATTATTAACCCTAAAATAAACATGGTTGACCATAATTGACCATGGTTGATTTTCATATTAGCAAAATCTTTGTCATAATGCGACGTTGGACCATGGTTGACCAAATTGATTTCTATATTGAGACAATATTTGTTACAACGAGATTTTGGACCATGGTTGATTTTCATATTGAGACAATATTTATCACAATCGGATGTTGGAATATGGTTGACCATGGATGAATATGGTTATCATAATGTCACATTGGACCAAGAGACAATTTTTGTCATAATGTGACCATGATTATTGACCATGGTCGATTTTCATATTGAAACAATGTTTGTCACAATGCAACATTAGAGCATGGTTGACCATGGTTGACCATGGTTGACCATGGTCGACGATGGTTGTCCATGATTGATTTTCATATTAGGACAATATTTTTCATGAGGTGACGTTGGACCATAGTTGACCATGGTTCATTTTCATAGTGACCATGATTGACCATGGTTGACCATCATTGATTTTCATATTGAGACAACCTTGGTCACAATGCGATGGTTGACCATATTTGGCCATGTTTGAACATGGTTGACCATGGTTGAGTTTCTTATTGAGACAATCTTTGTAACAATGTGATGTTGGACCACAGTTGACCATGGTTGAAAATGATTGAACATGGTTGATTTTCAGATTAAGACAACCTTTGTCACAATGTGACATTGAATCATGGTTGTCTATGTTTGAACATAACTATAAACACAAGGGATCTATATTAAAACCTATTATTAATATTATAAATCCTATGAATAATATTATACCCTAAGAATATGAACCCTTAGATTAATAAACCCAATGGATTGATAGTATAAACCTAAGAGACTAATAAATGCAAGGGATTGATACTAAAAACCCAAGGGATTATAAACCCAAGGGAGTAATACTTAATCGAAGGGTTTAATATTATAAAACCAAGGTATATAAACCCTAAGATAAATATTATAAACCCTAGAAAAAACATGGTTGACCATTGTTGACCATGGTTGATTTTCATATTGACACAATCTTTGTCACAATGTGACATTGGACCATGGTTAACCATGATTGATTTTCACAGTGAGACAATCTTTGTCACAATGCAACATTGGACCATGCTTGACCATGATTTATTTTCATATTGAGACAATATTTGTCACAATTCGATGTTGGACCATGGTTTCAAAATGCAACATTGTACCATGGTTGATCATGGATGACCATGGTTGTTATAATGTGACATTCGACCAAGAAACAATCTTCGTCAGAATGTGACCATGATTATTGACCATGGTTGATTTTCATATTGAAATAATCTTTATCATAATGCAACATTGGAGCATAGTTGACCATGATTGACCATGGTCGACAATGGTTATCCATGATTGATTTTCATATTGAGATAATATTTGTCACAATGTGACATTGGACCATAGTTGACCATGATTGACTATGGTGCATTTTCATATTGACCATGATTGAACATGGTTGACCATCATTTATTTTCATATTGATTCAATCTTTGCCACAATGCGTGGTTTGACCATGGTTGACCATGGTTGATTTTCATATTGAGACAATCTTTGTCACAATGAGAAATTGGACCATTGTTGATTATGATCGACCATGGTTGAAAATGGTTGATTTTCTTATTGAAACAATCTTTGTCACAATGTGATGTTGGACCATAGTGAACCATGGTTGACCATAATTGTAAACCCAAGGGATTTATATTAAAACCTAGGATTAATATTATAAACCCTATGAATACTATTATACCCTAGGAATATGAACCCTTAGGTTAATAAACCCAAGGGATTGATATTATAAACATAAGGGACTAATAAATGCAAGGGATTAATACTAAAAACCCAAGGGAATAAACCAAAGAGTTTAATATTATAGACCCAAGGAATATAAACCCTATGATAAATATTATAAATCCTAAAATAAACATGCTTGACCATTGTTGATCATGGTTGATTTTCATATTGACACAATCTTTGTCCCAAGGCTACATTGGACCATGGTTGACCATGATTGATTTTCGTATTGAGACAATATTTGTCACAATGTGACAATGGACCATGGTTGACCATGATTGATTTTCGCATTGAGATAATCTTTGTAACAATGCTACGTTGGACCATGGTTAACTATGTTTCACCAATGTTGACCATGGTTGATAATGGTTTACCATGATTGATTTTCATATTGAGAAAATATTATGATAAACCCTAAGATAAATATTATAAACAAAGGTATATAAACCCTATGATAAATAATATAAATGGTAAAATAAACACAGTTGACCATGGCTGATTTTCATAGTAAAGAAATATTTGTCACAATACGACATGAGACCATAGTTGACTATACTTCACCAAAGTTGATTTGCATAAATTAAATCATTTTTTTAATTATTTATTAAACTTTAATTATATAATTTTATTTAAAAAAAAATATTTAAATTAATAAATTATCTAAGTTAATATTATTCTTTATATTAAAATATTTGAATATTAACTACTAAATATATCTATTTTATATTTAATTTATCTTTAATATTTATATTAATATTAAGCTTATATTAAATGTTTAATAGTTTAATCTTATATAAATATGAAATATTTATTAGTAATTTTAATAATTTTATATATTTATTATATTCGCTTCAATATTTATAATATTATAATTCCTTTGAGTTTGTTAATTTGTTTAGTGTGTAGGATTAATCTTTTTGGTTTATAGGATTAATGTTATTAACCTTATAAATCATAATTTTAATATTATAAATGCTATATTAATATTAAAAACTATTAATTATTATTAATAATATAAATCTATTCTTAATCTTATTATTATAATAATCTTATTAATTATATGTTAATATAAAAATTAGTTTTAATATTAATGTTAATAATAATTAATATTAATATTAATAGTAATTGTTAATTTTTGTTATTATTATTGAACTTTAATATTAACAAGACTTTTCACCTTCAAAATTTAAAAGTAATTATAATGTTAAATGAGATGTCGTCATTCAACACATTTTTGTTTGTTTGTTTGTTGAGTTGTTTGTGATTCTCCAGACTTGGCCTGTGGCTTAAAGAGCTGTGACTTAGGGGCGTGGGATTGAAATCGATCTAGGTCACACCAAACCTTAGCTGACTAGATTTTTTTAGCATGTCTCCTCCCCCTAGCATAGAGCGCAACCACCCCCCATAAGATTTGATCCTATGTCGTCTTGCTTACGAGGGCCATCCTCAATTGGTTGTGCTAGTGTGACTTGACATCATTCAACATATCATATCCCTCATACAATATCATTATTTTTGACATAATATAAGAAATTAGGAAAATTTTCTAATAAGCTGAAGATTAAGCAATTTTTTTTAACTATATATTGTTACATTATATCTTCACTATTCATTACACTTTTATCACCCATTATCTTTAAACATCATTACTTTTAATACTAAAAAAAACACTGATTTACCAAGTCTCTCTCATCATTTTAAAATTTGATAAATGTAAAAACCAATCTCTATTTAGATTTACATATTATCTATTTTTTATTGTTATTATATAGAGTTACATAAACCTAGTTTATTGTTGAATGAACTAAACTCATGTTTTATGCATCAGCAAAAATCCTTGTAGTTCAAAACTTAACCATGCTTAGGTTATATTTGAGCTTCAACATGGTCTCTTAGGTCAAACTTAGTCTTTCTTTAAAGTGTTATAAAGCTATAATAAGAATATTGAAGGCCTTCCTGGTAGTTTGATTTCCTTTTACTATAATATGAAGACCGAAGGTCATCCCCATAGTTTGATTTCCTTTTCACTTATATTTATAAGCTCAAATTTTGGTTTCCTCATTTTGCTAACAACATGGGTTAAAAACAATTTTGATTGAGTACCATTGGATTATGTATGATTTTGATAATTGTTCCCCAAAATGTTTTAAATGACATGTTATTGGAATTGAAATGTGCTTACATTTATATGCAAATTATAAAGAAAATTTCATTGTTAATAAAATTAGAGTACTAATAATAATCTATTTTTTTTCTATGAACAATTTATCCTAAAATATCTTTAAAACAATAGATTCAATAATTAAAAACCACCCTATACAATAATTATTAAATATGTTATTATACAATAATTATAAAACATGTTATTATACAATAATATCAAACATATTATTATAGCATACATGATAATGATAATATTGATATAGTTAATAGTGTTATTCACTAAATTAATAATGATAATATTGATATGGTTAATAGTGTTATTCATGATATTAAAATGAATGTTAGTAACATTATTCATGATATTAGAATGAATGCATAATTTTGTTTGAAACTTCATGTGAGCTTTTGAATGGATTGAAAACCAAGCTCTATTAATATATTAAAAGCAAACATGCTAGTTAAGATTGCATACACTAGTTTTAATAAATACTTTTTATAATGAATATAGGGTTTCATTAAATATTTTTTAATTAATCAGTTGTTAAAGAATGTTTGATAGGTATTTTAACTTTTACAAATTATTCTCGATAACTCTCTCTCTCTCGACTAAGTATTTGCCAAGAATGACACTCTATCATCAATTTTAATTATTGCATACACTAGTTTTAATAAATACTTTTTATAATGAATATAAAGTTTCATTAAATATTTTTTAATTAATCAGTTGTTAAAAAATGTTTGATAGATATTTTAACTTTTACAAATTATTCTCGATAACTTTCTCTGGACTAAGTATTTGCCAAGAATGACTAATTTTTATAATAAATATAAGGTTTCATTAAATATTTTTTAATTAATGAATTGTTAAAAAATGTTTGATAGATATTTTAACTTTTACAAATTATTGTCGATAACTCTCTCTCGACTAAGTATTTGGCAAGAATGACACTCTATCATCAATTTTAATTAAAAAGGGAATGTGCCCGATCTCTATCTTGAATTTACTCTCCATTTCTATGTGGTGTTACTTAACACGTCCAACCACAACCATATCTTGAGAATGACACTCTATCATCAATTTTGACATTTCTATACATCCCCTTGAATTTACTCTCCATTACTATGTGGTATTGGAGAACACGTCCAACCACAACGATATCTTGTCCCCAATTACTTGATTATAGGGCATACTGAGGTCATGCTATATTCGGATTGTAGGGCATACTATATTTGGTCCGTTTGTTGATTACCTCATGCATATGGGACCAAGGTTTCATTCTCATTGCAGCCTGTGGATTAAATTTATGTTGATATGGCGACGACGGATTAAGGGATTGCAACTTAAGCTTACATTTAGGTCTTGGTGGAGAGTTATCGAATGCCAGCTATTCAGTATTCGGAATATCATCTGGGCGGTACATTTCCCATAGGGCTAATCCAACGGGTGAAAACTCTCTCATCCGGTAGAGAAGTAACCACCTTCGGTGATTCTGCCGGGTGCTTCCATTTTGCACTTCGCACCTGTAGGGAAGGATCTCGGCTCCTAGGGTTTCGATTGTGTTTTGATTTTGAAATGAAACTCGTCTGATTTGCTTGTTTACTCGTCGATGGTCGTCAGTTTACACCATTACAGCATGCACGACGTAGTGTTCTTTTTTACAGGTATGAAACCTGCATCACACTAGTCACTGACAGACTCGTTTTCTTGCTATTTTAATACAAGTCGTAAGAGGGGTTCAGTTTGTTCACACTTATTTGTGCAGTGTTTTCTTCCTCTTACAAGTTGAGCTCAAACCCTAGTCCGCATCAATTGCAGTACTAGCCGTTAGAATGTCCAGGTTCTAGTTGGCAGGTATATATTTTGTTTGATGGTTTCCTTTTTTAAATCCTTAAGATTTTTCAGTTAACTTTCATTTTTTTATTCCACTTTGACTAGGGTAATGGGGCAAAATGCCATGCATAAAGGTCTCCATACATCTACAGGTATTTTCTAACCAATGGCCATAAAGAAATATGATTTTTTGTTTTTTGTTTTATTATATATTTCTTTGTAAACCCTAACGCACCTTTTCCTCTACTGGGTTGCGGTCGCAGGGTTTCCAGTTTTCAACGCCAAAAAAGAGCCACCAGTTATAGGTTATGCTGGTGTTCTTAAGTTTGACTGTTATACTCGAGACTAGGGTTTCAATTTTTTTCAAACCCTAGCATCACGTAATTCTGGGCTACGAACCTTCGACTGAACTATGAATCATTAAGTGAAAGATTATTTATCTTTCGACTGAACTATGAATCATTAAGTGAAAGATTATTTATCTTGTTTTAATGGCCTTCGGTCCTTTCAAATATGTATTTGTAATTCCTGTTATTTGAAACAACAGGTTATTGCCTTCGTAAGGGACTCCTGTTATATAAACTTGACTTATGGTTTATGGCTCTTTTGCCCAAAGCGTACAATTACATAGTTGTAATGCACACAGTCGCCTTATTTTATACATAAACTTGTTTGAAATTCCTTCTCTATCATATTTGCTCACAAAATTATTGTCGACTCTACCGAGCCTTCCTTCAGTTCGATATATAGATACTTGTTTGGAATTCCTTCTGTGTAATATCATCCTATATTATTATTAGTCATGTTCTCAATACCAATAGTCTTACATGGGTTGTTTGTTATATTTACGATGTTGACTTTCTCACCCAATTGTATTTGCATTATGAATTGACTACCAGTCATTCCTGTTGCACTAATACTACAATTTTCTATGCACTTTTACTTTGATGCAACAATTATCTTTCCACAACCCAAAACTCACTACTTTTACAATATGGGTTGTTGGTAAACACACACAACATTCACACTGTGTTTATGATTCAAGCTGTCGAGGACGAACCAGGCGTAAAGACTTGGTTGTAGGCTATTGCATTTATGGGCTTGCACATCACAATAAATTAGAACAGATGCAGTCAGTTATTATTTTAAATAAAAACAAATTCACATCACACTAAATTAAAACAAATGCCTTCAAGGGTTATTTTAATTTTAATTTTTTGCGGTGGAGGTGGAGGTGGATAGAATAAAATCCAGTCACTGACTTCTAAAATCGATCTTCTTTTTTTTTTCTCCTCCTCCTCGGTGGTTCGGTGGTTCGGGTTCCATTATGGGCTATGACTAATCATATACCTTCCGCCAATACATCCATCCCGATCCTCCATTCAATCTTAAAAATAAAAGTCAAACCACCCTTTCCCACCCAAGGTTGATATACATACATATTCCTATAGGCTAATTACAAAATTTGGTTAGTCATAAACTTATGCTTAAATGATCTTGGACATGGTCTATAATAAGTTGCCATTAATTCTTTACCTCCTTCTAAAGGCTACTATAATGGTCACTTCAAAATGGTAGGATTATCAATATTAAGACTCTGTTGTTAGAAACGAGTCACTGGGAGCCTAAAAATTTCTTACTTACACTTTAAACTTACCCAAGCATTCCATCATTCTATTATAGAATATTAAAATATTAAAATATCCCAAGAATTCTATCATAGAAGATTAAAATATTCTATCATGTAAAAATCTTAAATTCTATACTGATAAATACTTTATAAATTATACAAAATTATTGTAAAATTTTAAATTCTATATTAATAAATACTCTATAAAGTATACAAATATTATAATACTCTACAAAATATAACAAAATTATTATAAAAATGAAATTATTAATAGGATTAAAAAAATTATAAATGGATTATTAAAAACTTAAAAAATATTAACATACACATAAAAATAAGAATTATTTGAATTCAAATAATAATATATTATTGATAAGTATGTTAGAATTTTAAAAATTATATTTTCAAAAACCATTTAAAAAATAATATTAACATAAAATTATAATAAATTTAATACTATATAATTTACGGAGAAATAATATTAAATATTGTAAAATAACTTATAATAAAATAATATTAGACACCGTATTAAAAATAGGAGTTGTCTATAATGTGACTTTTTGGAGATTCCGGTGATGGAATCCGGCCAAGAAAATGAGGTTAAATCTTGATTTGTTACAGTTAAAATGGTTTTTTAAGCGCATATTTGGATTCAGCACCCTGAAGAACCCTGGGACTCTTTGATTGTGCAGCAACTAGCTATCAAACTTGAGATTCCAATAAATTGCTGCATTTTGACCAGAAAAGCCTTTCAAAAAGTCGCATTATAGACAACCACTTAAAAATATAAACATGCAAACCATGAAACATAAAAATACAAACAAATACAAACATGGCTTCTTATTGGTTGGATGTCGTATGCGCACGATACCACCTTTCCAGATTAGAAAAACCATTCCTGCACGTGTTAACTTAAGGAAGTCTTGTACGCCCTACAAAAAGCTATTGCTTGTAGTAGTAATGATCCTATACCACCATTCCAGATTAGAAAATCCATTCCTACAGGTCTTGGTTTTGAGGCGATCAAGCAAAATGTTAACTTAAGGAAGCCTTGTAGGCCCTACAGAAAGCTATTACTGTAGTAAGAAATGGTGCAAGTAGTAGTAAATGTAAATATAAAAAGCTATTCCCAATAATCCTATCTACATATTGCGACGAGGTAAATATAAATGTATATTAACGATCACAAGATAGAAGTAAACCTATTGAAAATTTTAAAAAGAATAAACAAAATTATATAAACAATATATACACATTGTGAAATTAAACATATAATAATTATTATTATTATTATTATTTTTTAATAAATAATATATACTATTAACAGATATAGATAGGTGGATTACTAGAGGAGTTTCCAGAGCCGAAGGAGCGTTACAATGAAGCGAATCATGAGCGCTATGGAGGAAGAAGCTTCCACGGGACCTCCGGATGCTGGTCGTCCCTCCGCGAGGCTTGCCAGAGCCGATCTAGACTCTATTGACCGAGAAATTGCTGCGCAGACCATGCAGAGAGCGAGAGGGGGGATCGAAGATCTCGAGATCGAACCCCGTGCCCTCAAAGAAACCCATCTCAGGGGCGTAAGAAAGCCCTGGTCTCTGTTTGGATCTGAGGCAAACAGTTGCTCTATGAAACACAGTCTTAGCTTCAGATTTGACAAAGATCTGCCAGATCTGGCCACCCAGAAGGAAGAAAAGCCCACGCTCTGGCAAGATCCAGAGATCTGCATGGGGTCAAGGCCCTTTTCTGACTCCTTTCAGATCCAAATTACACAGCCTTCAGGCAGAACCATCATGCAATGGGTCAGCCCTTCAAATCTGGTGCAGGAACTCAAACTGAATCTAGAGCGTAGAATAGGGATCCCATCAAACCTTCTGCGACTTCTCTTTCAAGGTAAACAACTTGAAGACCCTCTTCCCCTCTCTTCTTACAACATTTCCAGGAACAACTTGGTGGTGGTGACCCTTCGTTTGAGAGGAGGTGTAGTGGGACAATCTTCCTCTACTCGGCCTTTCTCATACAAGGACGCGGTTCACTCTGAGAACCCCAAACCCTTGGAAGCCCCTAAATCTAAGGCCTTCTTGGTTGACAAGATTGAAGAAGTTCCCTCTGTGGAACTCATACATGAAAAACTGGCTTCCCAACTTCAAGATTTTGCAGAAAGAGCCATCATTTGCAGATTCAATGGATTATGGCCGCGATCTCAGGATCTCTATGCATGGATCCATGCAAACTGGACACATTAATGTAAGATCTTTCTGTGTTCGAAAGGTTATTTCATTGTTCTTTTTAATAAAAATAAGCACTATGAAAAGGCCGTAGAAGAGGGCCCTTGGTTCATGGGAACTGCAGGGCTATTTTTGACTCCTTGGTTCCCAGATTTTGATCCAGCCAATGCAGTCATTACCAAGACACCAGTATGGATTCGGCTTCCAAACTTACCTGCCCACCTATGGAGTACTCGGGTCTTCAGAGCTATAGGAGACACCTTGGGCAGCTTCATCCATGGGGATTTATGGCGGGAATCCAAAGGTCTCTACTCATATGCAAGAATATGTGTGGAGTTAGACCTGAGTAAAGGTCTTCCAGAACAAATCAATCTCAAGATAAACGACTTTGTCTGGACACAGACACTGGATTACGAGAATACAACTTTTCGATGCCGCCATTGCCACCAATCTGGGCAATTGCAGAATACATGCCCATCTCGCCCGGCACAGAAGAACAAGGCCAACGTCTCCAAGCCCAAGTCCAAACGATGGGCTCCATGCTCCCCTCCTCCAGTCGCGGATTCTGACTCCTCCAGCTCTGAAGATGAAGACAGCGATGAAGATTTGAATCAGGCACCTCATTTTGTGGCCCCTTCCACCGATGGTCTGGCGCCTTCCTCCGACTCAGCCATTGCTCAGAAACGTGTACATTTGTCCTCCTCCTCGGATTCAGAAAAGGAGGGCTCCCCTGTGGAGGACCCCAATCTTCAAGTTGTACTCGCTCATCCACCCCAAAATGGTTGGGTTGAAGTTAAAAAAAGGAAAGAGAAAAAGCTTCGTGTTGAAGCCTCTACCCTTTTAGGGTAGCTTTTAATGCTTCTTAAGCTACCAGTGCTTTGTTGTAGCTCCTTGCTTGTTTAACTCCTTCTCCAGAATCGAGGTTGATAGTCCTATCATTTCTGGTTGCCAGTTTCCTGCTTCTCTGGAATGTATCCTCTTGTATAATATTTTTGCTTAATAGATTAGTCTTAATCGAGAAAAATAAAAAATAAAATATATACTATTAACAAATTTTATATATCTATATAATGTTACAACAATTTTTTTTTTCGCAGAATCGTTACCCAAAAAGAATTGGAGATGAAAAGGAAATCCTCTCACATTTATTTCTTTTGACGTTATGACTCTACAAAATGTTTTCTTCACCAATGTCTCTTTTGTCATGTCGTTTTCCAGGTTATATAACAATACCTTTTCCTTGGTTGTTTTTCTCCCTTCACTGCCACATCTTTGACTTTTATCAGGTTGATAATTTTCCCCTGTTTCGAAGAACATGTAGTCACTTTCCTATAGGCCTTTGTCACAAACCTTTTCTCCTATGAAAACAAGAAAGGTAGAGTTTATTACAACCACCAAAGTGGATAATAATTTATCATATGTACTTCACAATTCATTCTTCAACTGATAATGGTCTCTTATACAAGACATCATAAAGAGTAGAAACCTATAGCTTATACAAGTCAATATAAAGAACAAAGACCTACAACTTAATGGCCTCTTATACAAGACATCATAAAAATAGAAAGCTCCAGATCATACAAGACATTATAAAGAATAAAAACATACAACTTCTTTCTCTGGAGCTGCAAAAGCAACAATGTTGGGAATAATGCTTAATTAGTTATGTAAATTGCTAACAAATTAGTCAACATATTTTTTGTTCTCTACAAAATTAAGGCAACAAATTGTTAGGGTGGTCAGTGCTGGAAATTAGTTGTAGTAGTGCTAGAAATTATCTGTAGTGCCAGTAGATTTGTTTCAGAGTTGATTTTAGTAATAATTTTACTATATAAGAATGTAGATAATGGTTCAATTAATATATATGAGATTTACAACAGTGTTTAGCTCATTGTTTTATTTGTTTAATTTTTTTTTTTTTTTATATGTATTTTTCTTCATAGTTATGTTGGCTTATCAGCTGGCTTAAAGAAACCATTTCATATTCTACAAGTGGTATCAGAGAAGGTAAAATTGTTTTTGGTTAAATTTTTATTGTTGGAATTTCGCCAAAGTTAATCATGTCGAATTCTAACTAGATGCTAGTTCCAGAATTTGATGGGAACGATTATGATTATTGGTGCATTAAGATGTTACCCTTTTTTATTGCAAAAGATTTGTGGGAGATTGTTGAATTAGGATATGAGGAGCCAGCTGATTGGAATGCCCTTACATCCAATGAAAGAACAACAAGAAAGGAAGCAAGGAAGAAGAATTCTCAAGCTTTGTTTCACATTCAGATAGCTCTTGATGAGAGCTTATTTCCAAGAATATCAGGAGCAAAAACTGCCAAAGCTGCCTAGGAGACTCTACAAGAAGCTTACCAAGCTAGTGATCAAGTGAAGGTGGTCAAGCTTCAGACATTGAAGCAAGAGTTCGAGAATTTGAAGATGTAAGAAGTTGAAAGTGTGAGTAACTATTGTGTGAGAGTCAAAGATGTGGTCAAGGCTACACTTGGAGAAACTGTAAGTAATGAAGTTTTAATTAAAAAACTATTGAGATCTTTAACACATAGATGGAATCATGTTGCCATAATCATGGAAGAAAGTAAGGATTTGACAAAACTATAGTTTGATCAATTGGTTGGATCTTTGATGTCTCATGAAGAAAGATTGAAGGACACTTTTGAAGGTGTAGAGAAAGCTTTTTCTTCTAAAATACAAATTAGAAAGAATGAAGATGCAAGTAGCAGTAGTACCAAAAGAAATCAATATCAAGGTAAATGGCAAAGCCAAAATTATTCAAGAGGTAGAGGAAGAGGCGGCTCAAGTGGAAGAGGTAGTTTCAAAGGAAGAGGTAGAGGTAGATTTGATAAGAGAAATGTTCAATGTTACTATTATAACATGTATGACCACTTTAAAAGAGAATGCAGATTGAAAGAAGGTAAAAATGGTAATTATGCTCAATAAAGTGGTGAGTATCCTCCAAATCATTTATTTTTATCTTATGCCAAAGATGAAAATACTAGTAAAGATGTTTGCTACCTAGATTATGGATGCTCTAACCATATGACAGGGAATGAGAAGTTATTTTCAACAAAGGATGGAAGTTTCAAATCCAAGATCCAGCTTGGTGATGATAAACCATTGAAGGTTACTTCCAAGGAGCTATGAAGGTCCAAACAAAATAAGGTATAAAGTGTATTCATGACATTTATTATACTCTAAAATTGAAGCATAATTTGTTGAGCGTTGGGCAGCTATGTGAGAAAAATTATAAAGTAGTCTTTGAAAATAAGACATGTACTATATATGATAAGAATAAGGGAAATAGGGTGATCACTGTTGTGCCTATGACAAGAAATAGGATGTTTACCTTGAGGTTTGATGAACATAACAACAATGTTTCAAATATGGCTTATGAGGATTCAAGTGGGTTATGATATCTCAGGTATGGGCATTTAAATTTTCAAAGTTTGAAGTTTCTAACCTCACATGCATTAGTTTCTAGTTTTCCCAAGGTAGAAGAGCATAAGGAGGTTTGTGAAGGATGTACTAAAGGAAAGCATGCAAGGGAAAGGTTTCCAAAGGGCAGTGCATGGAGGGCTCAAAACCCACTTCAGCTTGTTCATTCAGACATATGTGGTCTTATGCAGACTAAGAGTTTGGGTAAGTCATCATATTTCATCACTTTTATTGATGATTACTCACGAAATTGTTGGGCATATTTTTTGAAAGCCAAAAATGAAGCCCCAGATACATTGAAGAAGTTCAAAGCCCTTGTAGAAAATGAGAGAGGGTGCAATATCAAATGTTTGCGGACTGACTGTGGAGGAGAATTCTGCTCAAAAGCTTTCCAGATTTATTGTGATATGAATGGCATCAGGAGGCAGTATACTACATCATACACACCCCAACAAAATGGCACAGTTGAAAGAAAAAATCGTATTGTGGTTGAAATGGCAAGCTGCATGTTACAAACTAAGGGATCGAGAAACTCTTATTGGGGAGATGCAGTCGCTACAACAGTGTACATCCTCAACTGTAGCCCCACCAATGCACTGGAAAAGATGACTCCTGATGAAGCTTGGTATGGAAAAAGGCCTAATGTTAATCATTTCAAATTTTTTGGTTGTTTGGCTTATGTGCATGTACGTGATCAAAATAGAAAAAAGTTAGATGCAAAGAGTGAGTTATGTATTTTTATTAGGTATAGTGAGACAATAAAGGCTTATAAATTGTATAATCCTCTAACTAAAAAGCTTATTGTCTCAAGAGATGCATTTTTTGATGAAGGGGGAGTTTATGGTCATCAAAAAGGCCATGTTGAGAAGACAAAATCTGTTTTGAATGATGATATAATTGTTGATAATGATCATGAGCAGCCAACTAATGTTTCCGTAACTAGTGGCTTAACTCCACCAAGCAACCCTTCATCAATTTCTTCAACATCAAGTTCAAGTCCAACTCCTTCTCCAAGTTCTACAAGGAAGGTAAGAAGATTGAGTGATATTTATGAGAGGAGTGCAAATCAAGCACATGAAGAAAGCCCAATAGGTGAGATAGTCAATTTTTCTTTATTAGGCAAGGTTGAATTTGAACCATCATGTTTTGAAGATGCATGTACTAATGAGGTTTGGATGCAAGCCATGCAAGAATAGATGGATTCCATTCAAAGGAATGACACTTGGAGGTTGACAAAACTTCCACATGACAAGAAAAACATTGGAACCAAATGGGTCTATAAGACTAAATATAACAGTGAAGGGAGTGTTGAAAGACAGAAAGCAAAATTAGTTGCTAAAGGATTCACACAGAAGTATGGAATTGATTATGAAGAGAAATTTGCACCAGTAGCAAGACAGGAGAACATTAAAATGTTGATTTCATTAGCAGCTCAGAAAAAGTGGAGCATACATCATATGGAAGTGAAAAGTGCCTTCTTGATTGGGTACTTAGAAGAGGAAGTATATGTGAAGCAACCACAAGGTTTTGAAGTGAAAGGAAAGGAGAATAATGTCTACAAGTTGAAGAAGGCTTTGTATGGCCTCAAGAAAGCACCAAGAGCATGGTATGCAAGGATTGATGGATACTTTCAGGAAAATGGCTTTGAGAGAAGTAAGAGTGATCCTACCCTTTACTACAAACAAGAAGGTATTGATATTCTAATCATAGGTTGGTATGTTGATGATATATTGTATATGGGTAGTAGTTCTAATATGAATGATAAATTCAAAGTTGCTATGATGAATGAATTTGAGATGAAAAATCTAGGCATCATGAAATATTTTCTAGGAATGGAGGTTTATCAAAGTAAGGATGAGATTTTCATTTGTCAGGCAATGTAAGCACAGGATATGCTAAATAAATTTGATATGCTTGATTGTAATCCATCCCCTACTCCAAGTGCTCATGGAGAGGTGTTATGTAGAGATGATGGTGATGATTTAGTTGATGAGAAAACTTATAGAAGTATTGTGGGGAGCTTGATATTTCTAACCCACAGAAGCCCTGATATTACATATTCAGTTTCACTTGTTTCAAGGTATATGACAAATCTATCTGAAATACATATGAAGGCAGCCAAGAGGATTTTAAGGCATGTGAAAGGCACTCTATATTTTGGTATTCATTACTACTCTTCTGAAAAGTTCAATCTTGTTGGATTTAGTGATTCAGATTGGGGAGGTAGTCTTGATGACCGTAAGTCCACATCTATAAATTGTTTCTCTTTTGGTTCTGGTTTGATTACATGGAGCTCAAAAAAATAAAGCATTATTGCCCTCTCATCCATAGAAGCGGAGTATGTTGTAGTTACCTCAGCAAGTACACAAGCTCTTTGGCTCAGAAAATTTTTGGAAGAAATTGGAGAAAAACAAATTTAGCCTATAGTGATTTATTGTGATAATGTAAGTGCCATCAAGTTAGCAAAGAATCCAGTTCATCACAGTAGGACAAAACATTTTGACCTGAAATATCACTTCATTAGAGATTTGGTGCAGAAGAAGGATATTGAATTGAAGCATATAAATACTTAGCATCAGCTAGCAGATATCTTCACCAAAGCAGTTGCAAAAACTCAATTTTTGGCACCACGAGATAATATAGTAAATCCTCATTAATCATTAAGGGGGAGTGTTGGGAATAATGCTTAATTAGTTATGTAAATTGCTGACAAATTAGTGAGTAGATTTTGTGTTCTCTGCAAAATTAAGGCAACAAATTGTTAGGGTGGTTAGTGCTAGAAATTAGCTGTAGTGCCAGTAGATTTGTTTTAGAGTTGATTTTAATTTTACTATATAATAATTTAGTTAATGGTTCAATTAATATATATGAGATTTACATTAGTTTTTAGCTCACTGTTTTATTAGTTTAATTTTTTATTTATTTATTTTTTTTTTTTAATATATTTTTCTTCATAGTTATGTTGGCTTATTAGCTGCCTTAAAAAAGCCATTTCATATTCTGCAAACAATGCCAATAACTTCAAGCCCACTGCCATGCCATCCTCCTATTTAAGAAATGACTTCCTTAGAGGTACCTGAGAAAACGTAATTCTACAATTACCAAACTACCAACAAGAAAACCAAATGCAAAAGCTTACTAAAATAACAATTTTTTTACCGTGAGATCAATCTTGAACTGAAAATCGTTTTCAATTTTTGAAGACAAGATCATGTCAAAACAAAGTAAAAGAGCTTTTTTCGCTATAAATATGTCGTATAAATGGACTCCATGAGTATTTCCAACATAGTCGAAATTCTCATGATTTCATGGCCTCTGTTTGAAATCTAGACCAAAAGGAAAACATATTCACCATAACATAATTTCTCGTGTTTTCATAGCCTCTAGTTTAGAATTTGGACCAAAAGGCAAGTTCGAAGATGCTGCATATACTTTCTTTATTGCATTTTGATAAACATGATCTTTAGAGACATCAGGCACCATCTTGTCCAAATTTTCCGGTACGTAGATGGTTTATTCTCTATTGACGGCTATGTCAGTTCTATAAATGTGTTAGAAAACCTGCACAGATGAATCTAGCTAGTAAAGGTTGAACACACAGCTTTGGAGAGCAAAAACATTAAAAGAAAATTGAAAGAAGAAAAGAATGATTCATTTAGAAAATATGTTACAATGCTCATTATATAGCATTACTGGGTGAAGATACCAAGGTAATGAACTATAGTGGGTGAAGATCCCAAGGTAATGAACTATAGTGGTGATCAATGAGAAGACTCAACACCTACAACAAGTTCCGGAGATAACTAGTCAGTTGCGGAGTTAAAGAAGGAGCAAATCAAGGAGTAAGTCATGCAAAAGGAATCTTGCATGCAATCCCATGCTCTAACTAAGAGTCCGCATGTAGATGTGTAGTAGTTGCATGTAGTTGCATGCTCTAACTAAGAGTCTGCATGCAGTTGCATGTAGTTGCATGCTCTAACTAAGAGTCTGCATGCATGCAATCCAATGCTCTAACTGAGAGTCTGCATGTAGGTGTAGTAGTTCCAACACCCCCCCTGAACACCACTATGGGGAAAAATAGAAAATGGGCCCCGACAACTAAGGCCAAAGGTCACCCAAAATACAGTGCAACATGTATTAAAATTGAGGAAAGAGGGAAAACCTCATGGGAAAAAACCCCCCTCAAAATATAATGTAATCAAAAGAAAAGAGGAAAAAAAAGACAGTTGCTAAGCAACTATGTCCTTCACTCTAAGACGATCACGCAGAGAGCGAAACTTCTGCTCAGGGAATGTCTTGGTGAAGATGTCTGCAGACTATTCGGCTGAGGGACAGAACTGCAAATCAATGACCCGATCATGTACTAAGTCTCTGATGTAGTGCATATGGATCTCTATGTGCTTCGTCCGCTGCCGTTGTACTGGATCCCTGCAAAATTTGAGAGTGCTCTGGTTGTCACACCAGATGATAATGGGCTGGCAGAACTGAACGCCCAACTCAGTGAGGAAGTGTTGTAGCCACAGAGCCTGAATGGTGATGTTGACTACTCCTCTGTACTCGGCCTCAGCTGAAGAGAGAGCAATAGCAGCCTGCTTCTTGCTCGACCAACAAATAGGGCCAGATCCTAGACTGAGTGAATAGCCGGAGGTGGACTTGCGATCAATGCTGTCTCCCGCCCAATCAAAATCTGTGAAGCCAAGGAGATTCAATGCACTGCCTACTGCATAGTGAATCCCGAAGGTGATGGTGCCCCGCACATATCGGAGGATGCGCTTGGCAGCATTCCAGTGTAGCTCATGCGGCTCCTGCATGTA
>APFE031657435.1:4394-14480 GCA_000404065.3 Pinus taeda | reverse complement strand
GGGGAAGAAGGTGAAGGCTCTTAGGAGCGATAATGGTGGTGAATACATCTCGGACGAGTTCAAGGATTTCTGCAAGGCAGAAGGGATTCGAAGAGAGCTCATAGCTCCCCATAACCCACAGCAAAATTGGGTAGTTGAGCGGAAGAACAGAATGATCGTGGGTGCTGCATGGGCGATGTTGCATGATCAGGGCCTACCGCTTCACTTGTGGGCGGAAGCATGCAATATAGCATTTTATGTGCAGAACCGTTGTCCTCATAAGATACTTGGCATGAGTACACCCGAGGAGGCTTATTCTGGTAAGAAGCCTGATCTTTCTCATTTGAGGATTTTTGGTGCTAACGTTTACATGCATGTGACGAAGGATGCCAGGAAGAAGTTGGATCGACCGCAAAGGTTGGGATATTTGTGGGGTACACTGATACGCCCCACAACTATCATGTGTATTTGCCAGATAGTGGTAAAACTGTTGTGCGACGGGATATAAAATTTCAGGAGGAGAAAGCCATGAAGTGTTCGCTTGAGTGGGAGCTACACTTGCATGCAGATGAGGAGCTATTAGTTCTTGAGGATGAGCTTCAGGACGTGGATCAACCATAGGATGAGGTTCATGGAGTGGAAGAGACCACTCAAGCAGGACCAAACATCAGAGGGCAAAAGCTCTTGACAGAAGCTGAGCGACTGGCTCAAGATGCAGAGAAAGTTGTAAGACCACCTACAGCCCAACATAGACAGAGACAGTCACCTGATCGGTACACTAGATACATGGCTCTTATGAGCAAGTGTGTTGTGACTGAGCCATCCTCTTTCGAGGAAGTTGTGGAGGATCCCGCATGGGTAGACGCCATGGTCGAAGAGTATGACTCTATTGTTAGAAACAATGCATGTGAGATTGTTCCTAGACTGGAAGGAAAATCAGTGGTGGTTTCGAGATGGATCTACAAAGTTAAGCAGGCAGCTGATGGGAGTGTGGAGAAGTACAAGGCAAGATTTGTTTCCCGAGGCTTTTCACAGATAGAGGGGATCGATTATGAGGAGACCTTTGCACCTATCGCAAGGTATTCTTCCATAAAGACGATTCTTGCTCTCTCAGCGCAGATGGGATGGCACATTCATCAGATGGATGTGAAGATTGCGTTCCTCAACGAAGTCATTGAGGAGGAGGTGTACATTGAGCAGGACGAAGGCTTTGAGGTCTTCAGCAGCGAGTCGCATGTGTGCAGGCTCAAGAGAGCGCTGTATGGGTTGAAGCAAGCACCACGTGCTTGGTACACACAGATAGACAACTATTTCACCGGATTTGGATTCTCCAAGAGTGAGGCAGATCATAACCTATACCAGATTATGGTGGAGGGTAAGTTGCTTATCATTGTACTGTATGTAGATGATTTGATTCTAACGGGTGATGAGCTGTTGATACTTTCATGCAAGGATGATCTTGCTAAGGAGTTTGAGATGAAGGACTTGGGCCTCCTTCACTATTTCTTAGGATTGGAAATATGGCAGCGCAATGGTGGACTGTTTGTTTCTCAGGGAAAGTATGCTCGGGAGATACTGGAGAAGTTCAACATGCATGGCTGCAAGCCTGTTGATACTCCTCTTCCTGGAGATTGGAGGAAGGAGGATGCCACTTCGGGAGAAGACGTGGATGCCACTGTTTATCGACAGTTGGTGGGGTCGCTGATGTATTTGGTCAATACACGACCTGATATATGCTATGCAGTTAACCAGCTTTCACAAGCTATGGTTAAGCCTACTTCTGGAAGGCGGGAAAGCATGTATTGTGTTATTTGAGAGGCACATCAGGATATGGATTGTGGTACAGACAGGAGGATGAGGTGAAGCTATGTGGCTTCACGGATGCAGATTGGGCAGGGAGCCCAACAAACAGAAAGAGCACATCAGGAGGGGTCTTCATTATTGGATCGACAACAGTTTCTTGGTACAGCAGGAAGCAGAGATCTGTGGCACTCATTTCAACAGAGGTCGAGTATATGGCAGCAAGTTTGGCTGCATGCGAGGCTATATGGATGAGGAAGATTCTGGTTGGTTTGTTCAGTTCTCATTTGGATCCTACTATGATTTACTGTGATAACCAGAGTTGCATTAAACTCTCGACTAATCCTGTATTTCATGATAGATCTAAACACATTGACATCAGGTACCATCATATCAGATACTGTGTGCAGCGGAGGGTCATGTTACTTTCATACATTCCAATGGAGGATCAAGATGCTGATATTCTGACGAAGGCTCTCACTAGGAGCAAATTCGAGTACCACCGAGGCAGGATAGGGGTTGCTGATAATCCATATCTTGTCGATAGGGAGTGTTGAGATTGCAACAAGATGATAGGAGCTTAGTGAATAGAGTCGGTCTCCTAGTGCCCCGCACGCAAAATTATGGCGCAAAGTCTATTTTTAGACATATGGATCATTGTCTATGAGTTGCAGGATGTTGTTTATGGATGATTGGTCAAGTGGAAAAAATAGATGGACTTCTATTTTTAGACAACAACGGTGACATTGTCAAGTCTAATTATAGAGCAGTCAAATATTATTAGCTTATAATAATATTTAGACTATAAACTTTATCTTATTCTCTTGGAGCACTTTAGTTTGATCTACAGATGTGGAACATGCAACTGTCAGAAGGAAATATGTTTTCTTTGTGGGTCAGTTGAGTTGTTACATGCATGAATTCAGTTAGAACTCAATCAGTTGAGTTTGGTGGAGTTGATTGTGGAGTTGATGGAGTTGTGTTCAGTTTGACTTGGTTAAACTAGTTGTAATTAGTTTAACTGCAAATAGGATAATGATGAGTTGTTAAACTAATTATTAACTCATAATGCAAATAAAGAATACATCAGTTAACTCAGTTGCATGTCAGTGCATGTTCAGTTCAGCAGGGACAAGTGTTATAGGATCAGATTGCTATCAGTTGTGACTATAGTTGTGCATGAGGTTTTGCACAATCAATGGGATTGAGTTATGCCAATGAGAATTGGCCAATACCAAGTGATTATAGCCTCCTCTCACATGATTCCCAGTGTGAGTGATTATTTTGAGGTAAATACGAGTTTGGTTCAACCATTCTCATCCATTCTTGAGCAGGTATTGAGCAGTAGAGGCAGGCAAGCAGTGGAATAGATTTGGAGATCAGATTCGAGCTGTATTGTGTGTAATAGGTGGAGATAGTGCTGGATAATTGTGAGAAGTATTGACTATTGTAATGTTACATGTTCTCAATCATCAATATATAGATAGTGTGGGGTTTTCAGCTGTAAGATTTCGTCGGGTTACATACTGTGTTAATGTGTGCATGCTCTTGATGTTTTATTGTTATTGATGCTGCTATATTGATGATCAACGTAGAGGAGCTTATGTATTGTGTATGTATTCCGCAATAGTACATGATCAGGATAATATCCATTGAATATGTGTTTATTATTCAAAATTTCTACACTAGAGAGCACCAAGGAAGTGTTTTGGAAAGATTGACAAACTAATATTGAAGCTATCTACATTTTCATGGAAAAGTAAGAAAAAATCCAAGCATTCGAAGTTATTATTGTTGTTGAATTACTCTATGTTGTAGAAGCACTTTCATTAGAGAAATAATAATTGAAGAGGGGGATCGTATTTTTAAATAAGGAGATCAACATGCATCTAGGAAATCTCTTGAATAATGGATAATATCATTGCAAGATGAACAAAGGAAAAAAACCTTCCTAACAAGCCAATTCGATCAAGAAAGAATTGCAATCTCTACTTTAGACTTCAAAATCAACTAGAATAAGAAACAAGGGATTCCTCTCATTCCCACAAGGACCTACACTGCGTGGTCTAATATAGATCAATGGTAAAATAAGATAATCAGTCAATAAAAATAAGTGAGGACTATTATCACTCCAAGAAACTCTCCTAGGTTGCAGCTCGGAGATGCTTGGTAACATATAATGTTCAATATTGTTCTCAGAACTATTGGAATGAATGATGGTTTGGATCGTCAGATAACCATTTCAACTCTATTCTCACTCAAGACATGCTTGAACACCCTCAACAACACAAGGCTTTAGACCACTAATGCTCAATAGTTTGTAGATTTAATGGATAGATGGAGAATACTGATAGTACCTGCAAATTGTATACATGAACATATATGAATGGCTAGCTACAGGCAACAAATGAGCTTACTAACTATACTAGAAAATGCATATATAATAACACATATAAATGGCTAGCTACAGGCAACAAAGAAGCTTGCAAATCTAATATATCAAAGCAGAGATAAGATGATAATTTTCTGGCCTAAAACAGAAAGAAAACCTAAACAAACTGTTCAAGTGCAAGCATAGAACAACAAAGAGAATGGAAATTGAACATATAATGGAAAAAGAAGCTTATATTGCTAGCATGAAGATGAGAAGGTTGAATGAACAAAGGAGGAATAATCTCCAAAAGTTGAACCTCTCTTACATCTTACTAATAGCTATTTATATCATGTTTACAGTTCTCCTGAGCTCTAAGAGGCTCAAAGTCTTAATCTATCTAATCTGCATTGTTAACTGATTTGATGCCCTCTAGGCAAGCATGGGATCGGATTTTTCTGCTTCTGACAGCAGACTAACTGCTTTCAGATATTTTGGTAGCTTGTTGCACTGTTTGGGAGTTCTCCTGTGCCAGAGAGGCTCCGGGATGATTTTGTTGTGTTAGCCTCCTGCTGCAGCAGGTTACTCAGATTTCATGATTGACATTTCTACAGACCAAATATGTCATACTTTGCATGCTATAATGCTCCATATTTGCTTAACAGTCTCCAAGCGAAGAAGGGTACTCAGAAATTCATCTAACTGCTTTCCAAATTTTGAGAAGTTGTTCTAGTGTTGTACAATTTTCAGTTAAAGGGAGGTCCAAATTGCTTAATCTTGGTCTCCCTAGGTTTCAATTTCCTGTTTTAGAATATAGAGAATGAAAATCTGTCCAAATAGCTTAATCTGGGAGATTCTTAGATAGGTAGAGAATCAAAGGAGCCCAACTGCTTAATCTGGGCCCTCGGATGAAATAAGGGTAGTCTGTAGATAGGAAAGCATAAAAAAAAAGAAAAATTGAAATGATGGGTTTGCAAGTCTAAGTGCACCCGAACCAAAAGAAGAAAAATGTTAGGTAAGTAGGTTGGGTAGGTAGTTTTGAGGTTGTAGAATCTTGATTTGCTGATCAGTTCCAGTCCAGGTTTTCAGGTTGTCCATCTCTTACTCGGGACACATCACCAGGCAGTTCTATGTGAAAAGCTCAAACAGGCATAACTAACTTCCCTTTCTTCCCATCTCCCCCTAATCATTAACTAATTTCCCAAAAAGAGGTCAAGATCTGCTTGATACCTCTTAAGTTCCATCATTTTCTATGTCATTAGCTTGGGTGAAGCTCTGCTTTAACTCAAAGAAATTCCATACCCTCTATATAAGATTCTATTCCCCGGTTGTAGCCTAAGATCTCCCAAACTTAAGCGCTTTCTTACCATCTCCATATTAACTACTGACATTATTATTTAACTCCCTATATTTTCCCATCCCCCTCCCCATACTAAAATTATGTAAATCATCCCCTATGTAAATATCCCTCCCCCTGGTTGAAAAATAACCATAAGTACCCCCGGGAATTGCTCAGTTTGTCTGAAACTTGGCAAGAGCCCTCATGCTGCCCCTTCATACTATCTTCTAAATACAATGGACTCCTTCCAGAGTATAAAATCCCTTTTTAGGTTATCGGACCCCTTCCAAAACCTCAAATGCTTGTCTAACGCACGTACTCACTCCTTCCGACCACAATAGACCCTTGCCGATATCCTTAACACTCTGCAGATCCTAGTAAGCCAGCTCACATCGCCATATCACAATATTCTCACCATATAAGTTATGCCCCATCATTCGTTACCTGATGCGATATTGCGATATCGGCGATCGGTCGTCGCAGGCGTCGCATGTCCAACTAAAATACCCCCTCGTTCCCCGCCGACGCGATATCGCGATTGCATCGTAAGAAATTCATCGCATCGCCTTCAAGTATGAGCACCCCACCACGTCACATCTGTACTAGGGACCCACCGCTGATGTCATCCGCCGTACTGCTGACGTCAGCAACCAAAAACCAAAAATTCGCGCAGGAAGAAAAATCGCACTTCGGAGCTCCGGAACAAGAAACAGAGGCATTTTCGATGCGCGATTAACGCAAAGCGCTAATCGCGCATCCCTACGGGAAATAGGCCGTTTTGGGGAATCTTTTGATTCCTTGGCCTGTTTTGCGCCAAAAAATCCCGAAATCACCCGATTTTGCCAAATTAATCCGGTTTAAAGACAGGAAAGGACCAGTGACAGAGATTAAAGTGTATCAGATCAAATCAACAGGGAAAAAGCACGTCAAAGAGTATCAGCAAGCGGCGGAAACCATAAATGTAGCGGCAAAGAGTATCAGCAAAGATCTTAACAGCGGCCCAAAGCAGGAGAACATTTAATACCTTCCAGCAAAGTCAAAGAAAGAGGGCGAAGCCACTCAAAAACCCTCAAATCATGGTTATTGCACATTTAACTCGCACCAGAACAGAACTACAAATCCCGAAGCACAGTTATTCCAGCAGTACCGCATCAAGCCTCCAAGGGCCATATTGCACTCCTTTCGATTCAGCTGCCTCTAGCGCAGCCCAAAGGACTTACCTGCATTTAATTCCAGCGACACTTAGGTTTTTAGAAAAAGCTTTTCCAGTAGACCTGTTTAGGTCAATTGTAATAAATGACTTTCTCATGTTTTGCTTATATATACCACCCTGAAAGATGGAGTAGGGGTTGGTTGGTGAGTCGAGAAAGTTGCTTAATTTTTGATATCTCGACATTTTCTTCAAGCAGAGACCCGCACTGTAACTGTCATACTTTCTATAATCAAATATTGCTGAAAGCATGGATTTCGAAACTGTTTGATGTGTTTAATTGGCCGAGGAGTGATTACGGAATTCCTGTGCTTCTACATGATTCAGTAAGTGTTTCTCAACTTTGTTAATTTTCATGTTTTGTTTTACCACCGTTCCGCCATCTAAATTGCAGAAAAGAAGAATAGCTTAGGATTTGTTTAAATACACCTTAGGCTCAATTTCTGCATTTTTTCATGTTTTCATCAGAAATAGATATGAACATGTATACTTAAATGATCTTGTTTACGTGTTTCTTTCACATATGAATGAGAATTTAGGAATTCTTAGCTGGTCCTAGATAACCATTCATTCACTTCTCCTCTTTTCAGTTTGATGAAAGATTCTCCTTTGCCTTTCATCTCTGATCGTCATTCCATCCTTTCAGTAGATTGATAATTGTAGCATGTGTGGCTATCCCGCTCCTTAATCCCCTTGTGGCCAAGAAACGCAGTAGCAAGCCTTAATCCATGACTCCATGCCAAATGGTTTGAAACTTATCACATCTTACCTTGCCTCTTTTCTTGAAATTTCCACCTGCCATCCAAACATAAACAAAACCCCTGAGCCAAAAGCTAGCCTAAAATCGTCAACAAAGTTGAAACATTAAGAGAGAGCCCTCTCTAATTGCAGGTGGGCTAGAACCTGCAATCCAAATATTGGTTTGTGGTTACCTCGGCTGTATCCCTAAACAGGAGCCTAGGGACAACCTGAGTGATAACATAATGGCGACTCCACTGGGGACCTCCTCAGATAAATTCATTAAACCAGTCTGCAGCCCCACAGAGGAAGAAACCGACCTGTGAAAGCTTCGGTCGACTTGTGTTGTTGTGCTTTTTAGAAAATATTCCCAAAAAATAGAATATAAGCTGGCTCCTAAGAAGCAAACGCGTAATACACGATCAAATCCTGATCCAAATAGTCCAGCTGTTGTTGAAAATCCGAATTTAATTCCTAACATCATTAGAAAAAAAAAGCAAAAAGAAGACCAAGCTGCTTCGAGTCCTGAAACAGTTCAGCCAAGCAGTGTTCCAACCCCTGTCAAAGTGTTATTCTGTTCAACCCCAAGTTCCCCTGGTTCATCACCTCCTTCTCCAAGGAGCTCCACTACACCTCTATCCCATACTCCTACTACCACTACTACTCCTTCTACCCCGGTTGTTCCTGTTATCCCTGCTGCTTTAGCTTTTCCGCTTATCCCCATCATCATGGCTAGATATGCGCCCTTACAATTGCCTGCTAATCCCAGGGCTATGCCTCAGGACTATCAATCAAAAGTCACCTATTTTGATGGCGCAACCTCCTGCACCACCCTACAGCATACAAAGAAAACGTAGGATTATTTCGAGAGTTATGAGATTGATGATGAGAGTGTAAGAATGAAGATTTTTATCCAAAGTTTGACTGGCGATGTGAGAACCTGGTTCAGGGCACTTCCACCCAATTCTATAGTAAACCCTGAAGCCTTATACCAGGAATTCATTAACAGATGGGAGAAAAATAAAGACCCCCTGCACATAATGTAAGACCCCCTGCACATACTGTGTGAGTATGATACTATCAAAAGAGGGCCTCAGGAAACAGTTCTGGATTACTACGTAAGATTTAACAATGTTTACAATGCAATACCACAAAATTTAAGACCTCCACCTAACCTCGCATTATACAAATTCCCGGATGGCTTTGATGCTGAGATGGCATATCAATTAAGGGAAAGAGCCCCTCAAAGCCTTGCAGAAATGCAAGATGCTGCAGTGAGTGTGGAAGAAAATCTAATTGCTAAAAGAAACAGAACTAGAACTAAGAGAAGAACCACTTTCAAAGAAGAACCCTCAACCTTCGATCAGAAGCTAGATACTATCATCAATGGCATCCACAGGCTGGGAGACAGAGTAGACAATGTTGAGAGAAAAACTTCATGGGAGGGTCAACAGCCCAATGCCATAAGGAACCCAAATTTCAGAAAAACCCAAAACACAAATGTTGGAAGGGCCAGTCCTGACCATGATATTAGGCCTCTTTTTCAAGAAAACTATCCGGAGGCATCTACATCCGCTGAGCCCACAGATGGGACTCATATGAACTTGATAGATTCAGAAAATGAACAGCAAATCTTCCTCACGGAAGAAGACCGACCATACCCTGCTGCAAAACAATTTCACACCAAGTCGGGAGAGTCCTTTGACTTTAAACAAGGCTATGATACCTCTGTATACGAGGTACACAAGCAATACAAATTAAGAACAAGGACCACTGATGTTCCCCCATCCAGCAGAATAAAATATAGCAAACAACTCAGCAAAACTAAAGGAAATATCACCAACAATCAACCAGCTGACAGCTCGGTCCCAAACCCTCATCAGGTTACTGTGGAGGATGTAACAGACACACACTCTCCTATTGATCAGCCTTTACCTCCCTCCTCCCGAAAAGAAGATCTGGATAGCATTCCCAGACATCTTCCCAAAACAGAGATACCACAAACGGTCATACATCGTGACACTGACATTCCGAAAGAAAACATAGAGAGTATGCCTGAAAAAGAGAAATTCACCACTGCCAACGCCAAGAACTCATTGGAAAAACCATTTAGTTTAGAAGTAGAGATTGGAAAACTCAATATTTCCATTCCCCTCTCAGAACTTGCCAAACATGATGTATACAGACAACAAATTCAAAGGTCGCTTCAATTACCAGAAGTAAGGGATGATGTAAATGTTTTAGATGATACCCCTGAATTATTGTTCGGTCTAGAAGTTGACGGAAAAACAACATATGGACCTGTTCCACCCTTTTATGTCAGCCTGCACATACATGAAAAAATACTGCATAATGCTATGTTTGACTCAGGTGCCTCACCTAACCTTATGCCCAAAGCTGTAATGGAAAGGTTGAACCTCGATATCACAAGGCCGTACAAAGATCTGTATTCCTTTGATTCAAGTCAGGTCAAATGTTTAGGTTTGATCAAAGACCTTTGTGTCTCTCTAGTCCAATTCCCCAACAAGACAATCTTAATGGACGTAGTAGTAGCCGATATTCCCACAAAGTATGGTATGCTTCTATCCAGATCATGGGGAGCAAAATTGCAAGGATCCCTTCAACTCGACCTCTCTTATGCCACTATAT
>APFE031657433.1:60737-86870 GCA_000404065.3 Pinus taeda | reverse complement strand
ATCTCATTGTCCTTGGGGGGATGTTAGTAAGTGTTCTTGGAAAAATGAGGAGGGAAATTAGTCATGCTCCATTTGTTTTGTAACCACCTTGCCATAGCACCTTATGATATTAATGAGATGAAACCTATTCCAAAGGAGAAAATTGCTCATAAACCTGCTTCTACAACATCAAAACTGCCTACCAGCCTAGTACACCTACAATTTTTCTTCATTTTCATTGGGTGCATTTGAACTAACAAACCCTGATTCTTCTCTTTTCTTTTAGCTGCCCTCCTATATAAGTCTACCCTTATCTCTTCCAACGGCCCAGATTAAGTAGTTGGGCTCCTTTGCTTCTCTACCTAACAACTTGTCTGCCAAGCTTGAACTGTTTGTACAGACCTTTATTCTCTATTCTAAGACAAGCAAATTCAAACATGAACTTGGCCAAGATTAAGCTGTTTGGCCAATCACAAGATATGATAAGAGTCAAGCAACTGTACATAGTGAAATTCTTCAAAATATGGAACCTTTGTAGCATGAAAAGGATGAACATATTTGGCACTTCTCCGGTCAATCATGAAACATGAAACCTATTGCTATAGGAACCTAACAGTAGCTCCACTTGGAGATGGCTTTTCTTGGTGAAAAGTCAAGAACAGTAGGTTAGATGGCCTTATATTCAATTCTTGTTTTTTTCTGAAATTTCTCCTTTGCTGTACACAAAATGGTATTTTATGCAATATCTGTATTTCTCATGAACTCATTCCAATAATTGCAGCTCTGTTTTGGATAGTCTGTTTGATTATTTCTCATCATTTTCACAACTCCCAAGTATTCTTCTTTAGCTTCTTCTAATAGACTTAAAATGCAATACCCAAAGGTGGCACAATTCCTTGCCTTTTCCTCAAAATTTGCTGCAACCTATTCCCTATATTATTGCTGTAATAAACTGCAGAAAGTAAACACTATTTTGTACAAATTAAAGTGCTGGTATCTTTAACAAAGTGGATCAAAATAATGCTTCAACATTCGGCCATTGACTGGTCCATCATCTGCTTTTGCACCATCCATGCTTTTCAAAAAGTAGGTGTTGTTTCCTTGTATAGTCTGAATGATAAATGGTCCTCTCCACAAGAAATCAAATTTTCCATGTTTTCCCCTATCTTCTCTTCTGGAATCCCACTTTAAAACTTTATCCCCAATGAAGAAATCCTCTGCTTTGGTTCTTTTATCAAATATCTTTTTAAGCTTTTCTTGTAGAACTTGAGCTCTTTGATAGACCTCCTCTCTTGTCTGTTGTAAGTGAATAGTTTGATTGATCCTTCTCTGAATATCATTAGGTTCTGCCTGTATCTGTTGTAGCAACTTTATCATTGGGATTCCCAAAGAAGAAGGGAATACTGCCTCCATACCATAAACCAATTCATAGGGACTGGTCCCAATAGATCTCTTAGTGGTCAATCTGTCTGTCCATAGTGCATTTACAAGATTTTTATGCTAATTTTTCTTATTCTCCTCCAAGACTTTCTTAATGATGTTGATCAAGCTTTTGTTGGAGGATTCAGCTAGACCATTACCTTGAGGGTAATAGGCTGTAGAATGGCCCAAGGTAATGTGGTATTTATGACAGAAATTAATCATTCTCTTAGATTTAAAGGAAGCAACATTGTCTGTAATAATCTTCTCCGGGTAGCCAAACCTAGACAAGATGTTGGTCTCTAAGAATTGCATGATTACTAAGTCATTGGCTTGCCTACAAGGGATGGCCTCTATCCACTTGGTAAAATAGTCTGTAGCACTCAAAATCCATTTATGCTGGCTAGAGGATGAAGGGTGGATTTCCCCAATAAAGTATAAACCCCATTGTTGAAATGGTCTTTCAGTGGAAATGGGCTTGAAGGGCAGAGGCAACAACTTTTTCTTGCCTTCAAAGATTTGGCATTTGTGGCAAGAAGTTGCATATTTCTTCACATCAGCAAATAGGGTGGGCCAATAAAATCCATCCCTTAGGATTTTATCCACAGTTTATTTCCAATATAAATGTCCACCACAATCCCCTGCATGAAACTCTTTAATTACTTTGTCAGTTTCTTCTTTGATTAGACAATTTAATAAAACACCTTCATGATTTTTCCAAAAGAGAGCATGATCTAAAATACAGAACTTGGAAGCTTTCATTTTCAAAATCTTTTTCTTATTTCTGGATAATCCTAGAGGAGCTTGCAGGTTTAATAATACAAAACATATGTCAGCATACCAAGGTGATTGTAGAAAGGCTTGATTGATCTGTGGAGTCGCCATCTCCTGCTCACTATCCAGTTGATTTATGTCAAGGGCTTGAAAGTTAGTTTCAGTCATGAGTTTAGCTAGTCCTTGTCCTTTTATCAGTTTTGTTGGTTTGATTTGAATGTCATATTCTAGTATGGTAGCTATCCATTTGCCCCTTTTGCCTTCAATTCCTTCTTGGGTTAGGATTTCTTTAACAACAGTGTTGGGCACATAAGCAATCACATGAGAGTACAAGATGTAAACTCTAAAGTCCTTGATGGCCTTTACAAGTGCATATGATTGTTTCTCCATAATCTGATATTTGAGTGGAGCATCTCTGAGGGCTTTGCTGAAAAAGGCTATGGGTTTTTCACATCCCTATTCATCCTTTTGAAGAAAAACATTTTGTGCTCTGATGCAAATAAGAATATGATAAAGTCCTTGTCAAAATTTGGACTTGTGAGGACTGGTGTTTGAGTCAAAGCTTTTTTTATTTCTTTAAAGGCTTGCCTAGCTTCTATTGTCCACTTGACCTTGGAGTCTTTTTTCAGCATGTTGTTTAGCAATCTTATTAGCTCGGCCAGATTTGGTATGAATCTTCTTAGAAAATTAATCTTTCCCAAAAAGGCTTGTAGTTCTTTGATGTTTCTAGGGTGAGGGACTTGCAAAATAGCCTATATTATGTCTGGATCAATTCTAATGCCTTCTTTGGAGATGATATGGCCCAATAATTTTCCTTCTTCTAGGCCAAAGAATGATTTCTGATATGGCCCAATAATTTTCCTTCTTCTAGGCCAAAGAATGATTTATTTGGATTCAACGATATACCATATTTTATACAAATTCTGAATACCTGTCTGAGATGATCTAGGTGTTCTTGATCTGATTTGGAAAAAGTTATAAGGTCATCTAGGTAAATGACTAAAAGATCATGGATTTCTTTAGCAAAAGCTATATCCATGGCTCTTTGAAAAGTTGCTCCAGCATTCTTGAGTCCAAAAGGCATTTTCACATATTTGAATGTCCCCCAAGGGGTTGTGAAAGCAGTTTTATCTTGGTCATCAGGGTGCATTAGGATTTGATTGAAGCCTGAGAATCCATCTAACAGTGATATCCTTGAAGCACCCACTACCCTTTGCAGAATGTGATCCATTATGGGTAAATGGTAATTATCCTTTAAAGAGACTTTGTTTAAATTTCTCAAATCAACACACAGCCTAATCTCCCATGTCTTCTTTCTAGTGGGCACCAGATTTGAAACCCATTCTGAAAATCTGATTGGAGCTATAATTCCAGCTTCATACATTCTCTTAACTTCTTTCTCAATCAAAGGGAGCAGTACAGGGTTGACCCTCCTAAGTTTTTGTTTGAAAGGTTTTTGGTTTTCTTTGAGAGGTATGGTGTGTTGGATGAGTGAAGTGTCATAAGACTTTAGGTCCTCATAACTCCATGCAAAGACATCTTGAAATTCTTTGAATAGTTCAATATACTTGAGTTTTTGGTCAGGAGGCAGAGTTTTGGACAATTTTATCATTTTGGGATTTTCTGCAGTTCCTAAATTACAGTCCTCAATTTCTGCGCTTAATGGCTGCATTTTAGGTTTCCTAGAGATGTCATTTGAGTCAAGAATGTCCTCTAAAGGAGTGAGGCTTGTAGGTAGAAAATTATCCTTCAACTCAATGACTTCACATTCTGCTCCAATGGCATCCTCACATTCTTTTTCTTGAAGTTCCTGTAAATCTGTTTTAGTAAACTTAGTGGGATGTAGAATTTGGTTTGTTGTTTCAGCAGAAATATGTGTTTCAATTTTGTCTATTTGATTGCTTTCATCTATTGTGTTGGTATCCATTTTTGTGCTTGAGAACTCCTCTTTCAAAGTCAGGAAATTGTTGATTTGTGTGTCATTTTCAAACACCTGCCAGTTTTTAACATTATCTGGTATAGTAGGTCTATGTTTGATTTCGGTAGTGAATCAGTGATTGGGCTTAAATGGCAATTTGCAAGTGCTTGCAAAGGTTGCTAGACTATGAGCATGCAAATTTCGATTCCTTGGAATTTTGGTCAATTGGGATTCGAGAAAGGTGTTGAGAATTTCCATTGTAGCAGCTCTGTATGATCTCAGCCTAAGATCATTTGTAATGAAGTTACTCTTCATTTGTTGAATGATGAGGTCAGAATCTCCCAAAATTGATATTCGAGCTGCACCTAGGCTTTTGATCACTTTGAGCCCTAAGAGGAGGGCTTCATATTCGGCCATGTTGTTAGTGCATCTGAAATTCAATCTATATGCATGTCCCTTAGCATGGTCATCCTTCATATTGTGTATCCAAATCCCTGCCCCTGCTCCTAGCTTATTAACAGATCCATCAAATTCTAGATACCATAGGTTTTCTTGATTTGAACTGGTATTAGGAGCTTTTTCAATTTGCTCAGGAGGCATAGTTGGATTTTCAGTCTCATGGGATTCCTCATGTGTGACTGTTAATTTATTGTTCTCCAAGAGTTCTTGAATCTGAACTGTGGATTCTTTATCTAGGAATTCATCCTGACTTAAAGCCACAATTTTAACATCAGTTGGGGTATGAATCTCAGTGTTGTACAAGATAAAGGAATCCATGTCTGAATGTATTGAATAAATGGGAAATTTTTGGGGTTTTTCTTGACTACTTACCACATACTTCATCAAAGTTTCTCGGTATAGCCTCTTAGGCTGGCCAAAGACTGAGATGGTGGCATAAGACATGTCCAATTGCAAAGATCGTTGTAGCTTGGCACCCCGGGATGTAGATAACAACATTCCATACTTGGGTGGAATATCAGCTACCACCACATCCATCAAAATTGTCTTGGCTGGATATTGGACTAATGACACACACAAATTTTTTATTAAGCCTAGACACCGGACCTGACTGGAATCAAAGGAAAATAGATCTTTGTATGGCCTTGTGATATATAGGTCCAACTTTTCCATGATAGATTTAGGCATCAGATTATGGGAAGCTCCTGAATCAAACATTGCATTGTGAAGCACCTTGTCATGAATGTTTAAACTTACATAGAAGGGAGGGACCCCTCCATCTACTGATTTACCATTTGCTTCAGGGCCAAATATAAGTTATGCTTGATCATCAAGGATATTCACTGAATCTTTGTTTTCTAAAATTTGTAATGATCTTCTGATTTTTTCTCTAAAAACTTCATGCCTAGCCAATTCAGATAATGGGATGGCTATTTTTAACTTACTTATTTCAGTCTCCATATTAAAGGGTTTTTTTGTTTGTATTTTGACATTTTGGGTAGCAAGGTTGTGTTTTTCAACTAAGTTTTCAACAATTGCCTCTTTTACTAGAATGTTATGATGAGCTGGAGTTACTTGCACACCATCTTCCAAAGGTTACTCTACAATTTCTCTGAGTGGAGAAACAGATGAAGAGCGCTGTTTTGATTTATCTTTGTCTGAAATATCTTCAACTGTTGGACTATTTGGATTGGAAGTTGACTTCATAATAGTTGGTATATGAGAATCCTTGAGTTTGGTTTTGGTAGGTTGCTTGATTGTCTTCTGCTTGGGATCATCAAGGATGTGTATTTTCCTACTTCTCAAGTTATATTGCTTATGGACTTCATACATAGCTGTGTCATACCCTTCCTTGAAATCAAAGGATTCCCCTGATTGCATTTGAAACTGACTAAGAGTATGAGCCTCTTGATCTTCTTGAGTGAGGAAAATTTGTTGTCCACTATTGAGACCCATTAGGTTAATGTGGGGGTCCTCTATTGGTTCACTAGATGTGGAGGCTTCTGCATAGTTTTCTTGGAAGGGCGGCCTTATGTTTTGGTCTGGACCAACTTTTCCTACATTGGGATTTTGATTTTTTCTAAAGTTTGGATTTCTTGCATTGCTGCTTGGTTGGCCCTCCCATGAAGATTTTCTCTCAATAGTTTCCACTCTATCTCCCAGCCTGTCCATGCCTTTAATGATTGCATCAAGTTTTTTTTCAAAGGCAGATGGTTCTTCTTTGAAAGTTGTTCTCCTTTCAGATCTAGCTTGATTTCGTTTAGAAATCAGATTGGCTTCAATGCTCACAGCTATGGTCTGCATATCTTTGAGGCTAGGAGGAGCTCTCTCCCTGAGCTGGTAAGCCATGTCTGAGTCAAATCTATCAGGGAATTTGATTAATGCTAAGTCTGGTGGTGGTCTAAGATTTATTGGAATAGAAAGGTAGGTATTGTTGAATCTGGCACAATAATCTTGGAAACTTTCCCGTGGGCCTCTCTTCAAGTTCTCATATTCTGTTAAGATGTCTAAAGGGTCTTTTTTCTTTTTCCATTTGTTCAGGAAAGTCTGATAAAGGGCATCTCGATTAGCTATTGTGTTTGCAGGGAGTGACCTAAACCAGGTCCTTACATCACCAGTTAAGCTTTGGACAAAAATTTTCATCCTAACATCATCATCATCAATCTCATAGTTTTCAAAATAACCTGTCATCTTCTTGGTATGTTTTTGAGTAGTGTAAGTGCCAGTACCATGAAAATAGGTAATGTTTCTCTAATAATCCTGTGGCATAGCCCTTGGATTGGCAGGCAACTGTAGGGGAGCATATCGATTTTCCATATTAGCAGGTAAAAGTGGGACAACTAGAAGCACGGGGATAATAGTTGAGATAAGTGCTGTGGATTTTGGGGTGGAAAAGAGGTTTTGGAGTGATAATGGTGAACTAGAAGAAGCTACAACAATAGGAAGAAAGGCTTGAGATTTTACTGTAGTAAGTTGAGTTTGAATAGGTTTCTGCTCAGGTGTTTCAAGATTTGAATCAACAGAACTCTCTTGATTTTCAAGTTTCCTAAGGCTCTTAGGAATCAAATTTGGATTGTCAAAAATAGCTGGAGGATTCGGGTCTGGGTTTGACCTAGTGTAACGAGTTTTCTTCTTTAGAGCCAACTTCTAAAAATATATTGTTGGTTTTTTCTGGGAATATTTAGAGGATACAAGTTTTGACAATATCTTGAAGGAAGCTCTTGAAATGTAGGAGGAGTTGGGCTTTCCTTCAGGTAGGTTTGAAACAAGGATGGCCAAACAAGCCTTTGAGACAACTATTTAAAATCTAAAGCTAAACTGGAGTTAGACTGAAGTAACTTTTATTTACTCTTGTGATTGCATAGCAAAGACAGTTTCAAAGGCTGCCTGGCTAACTTCAGGCTCCATCTGTAGCTTTAGAAACTAGACAGCAGTAACAGACATTCATTCAGTTCCCGAGTGGAGTCGCCAATGATGTTATCACTCAGGTTGTTCCCCAAAACTTCTGAGAAAAGGGAATACAACCAAGGTAACCACTAACCAATCTTTTCGATGCAGATTCTAGCTAAACTGCATCCAGAGAGGGCTCTCTCTTTGTAATTTAGCTTTGTTTTTTGAAGTATTTTATGCTAGTTATGATGTGCAGGGTTTTGTTTTAAGTTTGTTGGATGGTGATTTTAAACAGAGCTAGGATGCAAGTCTGAAACAATTTATTCCATTAGGCAAATGGAGTCTATGAGGATGGACCACTGAGTGTGTTTCTATGATAGAGGGCAATACCACAGAGCAAGATAATTGATTTTGGAACAATTTTAAATTCTAGAAATTGATGAAATGTAAGCCAGTGGATGAAGGGCAGTTAAGAATCCTTCATCATGATGGCAGAGGGAAAGTGCATGAATATTATCAAGGAGCAGTAAAGAATTCATTGGCAATTTCAAAGTGAAAGAATCAGTGGAAACAGAAGCATCTAAGAATTCCTGTTTATGCTAATTCTGAAGAAAACATAAATAACAAGAGAGATTGAACACAGAGTGTATTTAAACAAGTTCTGGGCTATTCTTTGTCCCTGTTACTAAGATTATGAAACATATATGAAATTTGCAAACACAGAAACCACAAAACATAGTTTAGAACAACTTATTTATCCATAGAAAGACACAGGAATTTTGTAGCAGAGCCCAGAACATGAAATCCACATTTAGACGGTCCAACAGCAGTGCACTTCAACAGCATTTGTATTAAAAAATCTCAGAGCTACAGTGTGGTCCAGAGAGGGAAATCACCAACCCCGAATACATCTCTTGGGGAGGTATTTATACAAAAGAGAGTTACAAAATATCTTGTGGATAAGATTTCTAGCAATAACTTCCTCCACCTACTCTGAAAAGGGAAATAAATGTAGAAATGAATGCAGGAGTAATTGTTGTTATGCTGGCTGCTTTAACTGATAAGATATTTTTGACTTTTTAATTCAGGAAGTCGGTTGGTAGCTGTGTCTTTACTTTGCGTTCCTCCGTTTCTGTCCCGACCCTTTCACTTGTGCTTTATTCCGCTTTAATGCGTTCTAATCCCCACTTGACCTCCTTCCTCTATTGTTCTCATCTTTATTATATCTGCCACGTGTTTTGTTATTTGACCAAATGTAGATAAAAAGAAAAATCAAAATTACCTTGGTAAGACTTCCAGCATGCTTTGCCACCATTTGTCTGTTGGCAACTGATGTCTTTGTATTTCTATTAGTGTTTCATCAGCCTCAGTATACCTGTAGAAGTTGGGTTGGACTTCAAAAAGATGATTTATTGCATGTTCAATATAGAACAAATTTTCCAATTTGTCATATAAGCTCTGTCCGGAGGGAGGTCCTATGTCTTCTGAAGTGCTTGATGATGCTGTGATCTGATTTGTAACATATGTGTTTACCCTATGAGCATATCATTGATGTGTTAACAGTCTTTGATTGCTGGTTAGTAAACTGGGTAGACCCTTTTGCTGCAAGACTGTAAACTTCTCTATGAAGGCATTTATCTCCATCTGCATTTCTTGGCACTTCCTTTCCAAATTCTGTATAAAATTCCTCATTGTTAGCACCTTTTTCACTGTCAAAATGGTGCATGTTCTGTCCCCGATCTCCAAAGCTGCTAACTATTTTCTGGTATGAGTATTCAAAAAATGGATCAGTCTATTGGCCTGCTCAAGCATGTTTCCCAATGATGCCCTCGCCCTTTGAATTTCCACTTGGGCCCTTTCTATCAATTCTATTAGTTCATGGATCGTTTGAATTGATTGCCATTGGTCAGTGATAGACTGGCCAATTTTGGTCTAGAAAATTGTTTTAATGTCTGCTAGAGGTTTATGTAGGGTGAGATCTTTTTCCACGGATTTCACCTTATTCTCCAGGGCCTTTACCTCTCTGGTTTTCTCTACCACTGTTATCTTTGATTTGTGATAGCTTACCTCTAGTTTGGCCAATTTTTCTTTTGCCTCTTTAAGCTCTGACATTTGGGCCTCTAGCTCTTTTACTGCTTTCATTAATTCCTCCATGCCCATGCTGGTATCTGGCCCTGTTGTTGGTGCTGAAGTTGAGGTACCTGCTGTTGATGCTGGGATAGTAGGAGGGACTGCTGTTGTAACTGTGGGGGGAGCAGTGGTACCTGTTGGCGCTGTTTCAGGTGGCTGGGAGGTTGACTCTCCCTGCTTCTCTTTAATTGCTTTCTCCAATGCCTGCTCTGTTTTTGCCAATCTCTCATTCATCCTTATTAGTAAACTTACCATGTCCTCCTCTTCTTTCTACTGTGCAACTTCTGAAGTTTGTGGATGCACTATAATTGGCATCTTTAATTGCATTTTGAGGGCTGCAATGTCCTCCTCCTTCTCCTTATTAGTGCTTTGATGCCCTTTGCATCCTTAGGATTATGCCCAAGCTCAATGATAATTTCTTCTAAGGACTTAATCATGTTGTCCTTAGCTAAGGAGGAAGCCTTTTCCAATTCTAATTGGGTGGAGGTATTTTGTAATGAATTTTACAGTTTGTGAGCGAGCAATCCCTTGTCTGCCAAGGTGGAGTATACCATCTCCCCAGTTTGTTTATGTAATTCAATCTGGTCAATTGGGTGGATATATTTAGAGAAAACTTTGAGATTGGTTCTAATATAGTTAGCAGCTGACTGTGGTTGCTGTTTCTTGGGCTTGAAATGACTGAGGATCATTTTCTTTTCCTGAATGTCATAAGAAGCCATTAGCCTTTGTTGATTTGTGGGTGCTGTCCTCATTAGATGATTATAAAGTTGCATCCTTACTGGATCATTTTTTGCTTTTATTTCAGTGAAAGTTTTCTTGATATTTGAGCTTTGCTTGCTTTGAGGCCTAGTGGATGAAATTTCCACGCTATGTTGCCTCTATAGCTCTTGTTGGAACGAGCTAGTTGATGTGCCAGGTAAGGGAGAAGCTTGTTTCCCGGTCCTTTCCTTATCTCTCATGCTACTTGTGGTATCTTCCAAAAATTCCTCCTCAGAATAGGGATTCAACCTCTGCCTCTTATTTCCCGGCTGTTCTAATGGTCCACTGGCAGGGGCATCCTCTTCTCTATCTCTCTTTTTGCTCTCTTCCTCATTCTGGGGAGTCTGTAGCACAGGGGTTTCTGGTGCCTTGGTTTGAGCTGGGGGAGCTTTCCCTTGACCCTGTTCTTTTGATGTGGTGGGCTGATATGCCATTGTTTGTTGTTCTGTATCCATCACTTCCTTGCCCTTTGTTGTTGTTGAACTGGCCTTTTGTGATGCTTGTTGTGAGATCTCAGTAAAATATGTATCACCTCCAATATGCTGGGGCAGCTTGAAGGGTACCTGTCCAAAAGAGTCCAGGTCAAGTGTTTTTTCAAGCTCTTTCAGTTCCTTTTCCAATTTCTCTTCTTCAGTTATCTCTTCAAATAATGTGCCCTCTAGCCACTCTTGTTCATTAGCATATTGCTGGATTTCAGGGATTGTACAATGAACATATGTTGGCAGCTTATTTTTCACTTTCCTATAACTTATGTAATGATTGGGGTCATATGGTGCCCAATAGAAACTCTGTTTTAGCTTGAGTCTGTGCCCTAAAATATTATCAGCCTCTTTCCAGGCTTCCCTTTTATTGAAGGTGAAAGGACCCAGTTGATTTCTTATTTTGAGTTGTGCCTTTTTCTTGGCCTCATAGAAATGGATTACATCTACTTGGATAAATTGTCTGAAGTATTCCAAGGCAAACAATTGCATCGGCACATATTTTGGCAATTTATAGGGGCACAACTCACAGCCATATATCTGGATCACAGTGTGATTCTGGTAAAAGTACCAGTCACCTATGCTATAACTCTTGGAAAGTTGTAGAATTCTCTGCATTTCACCAGAAAGTCTATCTGGAGGACTTGTTATCAGTAAAGAGGTGGCTGGATATATGAATAGATCAATGAATTCACAATAAGTATAAGGAGAAAAGTAAACATGGTGGAAGACTGGGGTCCAAAATATTACAGACTTTGTCTCTCCTTTGACATCTAATTTTCTGAGGGGAACTTGAAAACTATCTGGCTGATAGTAGAGCAACAAATGATATATGTATGATGTGTATTTAAACACTCTTTCTCTGTCCATGCTCATGAATTGCTCATGGATCTTATCATCTATGAAGGTGGCATAATCATACCTGACAGTAGGGGGTTGTCCTGGAGTAAAGATGCATAAGAGGACCAATGTGGTTTCATCTACATACTCACTGGTTTTGAATCCCAGGATGTAGGCTATCATGTCAATAATAAATCTTCCTGCTTCATTAAACTAAGTGTCCAGGTATGGAGGAGGCTCCTGAGGTTGACAATTTGGTTTCATAAATATTTTGCCTATTCTGGTTATCTCTGAACTTGGCAATTTGGCACCTTGGTCAAGCAGAAATCCCAAGGAAAGAGGAGTCAATGGCCCAGTTGGCTTAAAATGCAGCATCTCATTTATAGATTTAGGGGTGATATAAAATAGAACTGTTCTAGAAGGAGACATCACTGCCCTTTGAGTGGGCTCATAATTGGCATGAAATTGGTGAATGAGGTCAGGAAAAACATTGACACAAGGGAGGTAGTACATGGGCATATGGGACTCCCAAATTCCAAAGATGTCAACTTTATTTCTGTAGTTGTTCCTGATCTCACAGAAGGCCTGGAGATGAGATTTGTTACCCATTATGTCATTAATCTGGAAATCCTTGTCAGCTACGGGTAACCATTCAAGTTCTTTATGTGGAGCATTGAGAGGGGCCACACTGAGGGCCACTGGAGCAAGGGCTTTCATCTTTATAAATTCTCTTCTGTTTTTAATTGGAATGTGGGTCTTTTCAGTAGCAGTGGGAAAAATAGTAGCCCTGGGGATTTTTTAAGAGGATTTGAGAATTGGAGTGCTTTGTTTTGATTTTGCTTGGCAGAATTTGTAGCAGAAAATGAAGCTTGGAGGGTTTTTTTAGCAAGGAACGGGTAGCAATAGTTTGAGGGTCTTTCCTTTGGCAATCACAGGCCAGAGTGACCTCGAGCTCGGCTTAATGGAAGAAATTTGTAGAGGGAGAGGGAATTGGTAGGTTTTTAGAAAGATTTGGGCAAAATAGTAGTTTCAGTGGGCAATTTTGTAGAGGGAAGTCAAAACAGGGAGCCTTGGAGCAAGACTCAGGTGAATACCTGTTTTTATCGGCTTACAGGGTGAATTGTATAGACAGGTGCGCAATGTGCAGGTTTTTCGATGAAAAAATGGTCAAGAGAGTGGTCCTGGTGTATTTATTTGTAGCCAGCAGGGTGAATTTTAACAAGTTTCTAGGTTGCCTGGACAATTTTACAGCGAAAAATCGAAATTTAGAGGGTTTTTGAGCAGGATTATGGTAAATACCTGTTCTAACAGTGAACTAAGTCACTCGTCGGTTGGGTGATGACTTGCAGAGTGGGACGCCGAGCTATGGTGGTCGAGGTGACAAACTAAAGGTTTGATCGTGATTTCGTCGTAGTATGCATGCACAAGTTCAGTAAAATACAATGGGTAAAAACAATCACTTTCACGGGATTTTTTAAGAAAATTCGGCTTTATGGGCCTTCTGGCGCTTTTTGTGATGATGTCATCATGACATAGATTTTTTTTCGTGTAGCGGGGTGCGGAAAGTGACGTGGTGGATGAATTGGTGCTGAGGTGGCAACAATGATGTGGAGCTGACGTGGATGTGACGTCACCAGATGACGTCGGCGGCGAGAAGTGAGGGCGGTAAGTGGTATTATCGCACTGCTTTTCGGGTAGCGGCGGTATTGAGCGGGGGGGTCGCGATACACCCGGGTGAGCAACGCGTGTCCCCTTTACGGCGGTGAAACCGCCATTTTCCCGGAACATAAAGTTCGGGCGCTGGGGTCATCGCGATACAGCTGTGCACCATTGGATCTGAGTGCCTCGATCCAACTATTGACGGCTAATGGAAAACAATGGGGATGCAGTACGGGGACCCACCTTAATATCTCAGCGCTTTATAATGTTTTTGCGGGGTTTTTAATGTATTTTAACTCTGGACTGTGGCAGATTGGTTATTCATATAACCGAAGGTTAAATGAAACCCAACGTTTGCATGCACACAAAGGGTTATTATAAGGTTCCAGGTGAACCTATAATTCCCGAAAAATCTTTATTATATGGCTATATTGCCTAGGGTCGGGCTATTAGTTTTTTAGGGATTTGTTTATGTATTTTATACAATAGGGGGAGGGAAAATGTTATATAGGAGCTATATAATAGAGTTAGGAGGTTAATATGAATATGTGGGATGGATATGTATAAGTAAAGGCTAAGTTTATAGAGTAAAAAACTTAGGCATGGGGGAATGAAAGGATACCAAGTCATGAAGTTTAGGAAACTTGGCAGAATGGAATAAAAACATTTTACACAAGAAATGTGGCTTGTTTTGCCTAGGTGAAAACACAGTTTCGCTTAGTTTTTTCCATGAAATGAAGTTGACTAAGGGCAGTGAGCAGATCTCATTGTCCTTGGGGGGATGTTTAGTAAGTGTTCTTGGAAAAATGAGGAGGGGAATTAGTCATGATCCATTTGTTTTGTAACCACCTTGCCATAGCACCTTATGATATTTATGAGATGAAACCTGTTCCAAAGGAGCAAATTGCTCATAAACCTGCTTCTACAACATCAAAACTGCCTACCCAACCTAGTACACCTAACATTTTTTCTTCATTTTCATTGGGTGCATTTGAACTAGCAAACCTTGATTCTTCTCTTTTCTTTTAGCTGCCCTCCTATCTAAGTCTACCCTTATCTCTTCCAGGGGCCTAGATTAAGCAGTTGGGCTCCTTTGCTTCTCTACCTAACTACTTGTCTACCAAGCTTGAATAGTTTGTACAAACCTTTATTCTCTATTCTAAGACAAGCAAATTCAAACATGAACTTGGCCAAGATTAAGCTGTTTGGCCAATCACAAGCTATGATAAGAGTTAAGCAACTGTACATAGTGAAATTCTTCAAAATATGGAACCTTTGCAACATGAAAAGGATGAACATATTTGGCACTTCTCGAGTCAATCATGAAACATGAAACCTATTGGTATAGGAACCTAACAATATCCAAGAAATCTCCAAGTGAAACAAAATGCAACAAGTGGAATGACACTAATCAAAACCCAGAGATGACTCACAACCTTGCACACATCTATAAATGGATCCCTCATCTGAGAGATCTGGAGGCTAGAATTTTGTAATTTGCAAGGAAGTGTTGATAGTTTGTATTTGAGCA
The DNA here is from genome assembly GCA_000404065.3 of Pinus taeda. NCBI lineage: Eukaryota > Viridiplantae > Streptophyta > Pinopsida > Pinales > Pinaceae > Pinus > Pinus taeda. The sequence goes on along the minus strand of APFE031657433.1, from coordinate 72,034 downwards.
AGAGCATTGTATTGTTGGTGTGATCTTTCTTTTCATGAGGTGAAGAGGGCTTTGATGCTGGGAGGATGATGCTAGATCAGACAATTGGGTTGTAATTCTCCCTTCTATTTAATAAAGTTCTTTGAGTGTTCTTCCATATAGATGTGAAATTGACAATTTTATTGTTTATGAATGCCATTGTATGTTCATTACATTTCTGATTCTGTAATGCTTATGATATGATAGATCAAGATGCTTTGACGATTCTTTGTTACTCTGTTTCTACAGGTACTCTCCAAGCGGGATAAGTATGAAGAGGAGTTGCAAACTCTGTCAAGGGGGAGAGAGATCAAGCAAGGAGTTAAGCGGAAGATCCAGGTTGGTTCCTTTGTCTTTATCTTGTCTATTATACATAGAAGAAATCACAAATTGCTTTAAACTATTGTTTCTAGGGTAGCTACCAAACCTAGAGGGCTAGTCGATTGAAAAGACACTAGTTTTCCCAGAAACACTTAATTTCCTGTAGAGCTTCATCAATGCATTCGAACTCTGTGGTGCCATGGTGGAATTCTATTTCTAAATACTAGTTCATAGGAATGGTGTCCAAAGTATGAAAGAATAAGTTCACCCACTCTGGTTGTGGCTCCATTCCATAAGCTTTAGACCACTTTGCTAAAAGATCGTGCGGGTCGTTTCTCCCATCATATTTCTTAGTTAGTTGAACCTTAGGATGACCAAACCTCAACATCATCATCCTTTGATACACGTGCCATTCATCAAAGCTATCTTTGTGCGTACCCCACCATCGTTCGAGCGTAGCGTGCAACACCAAATCCAACTCTTGGAACCAATGATCCTTAGGGACTTCTCTTTCAAAGGCATCCAAAATATTATCTACATTAATTAAATCACCATAATAGATAAATTTCTTACCTCCAACGATACATAGTGCAATGATTTAGTCATCATGTTGCAGTGCACCGTAGATACTTCATGTAGCCTATTCTGCCAATGTTCCAATTCTTCATTCTAATCCATGGTATTGGATGTTTCTCAGTCTCATGCAATCCATCCATTAGCTATTGGATTAATCCAGTCTTGATCTTGCACGGTTATTTTGTATATCTGATCTAGGTCATCATCACTTTCTTCATAGTCGCACGCTGGTTCAATATAGCATGGTCCTTCTGCAGGGTCCAATAGTATGACAACCCGAAGCTATTTCCTTTCAAATGACATGGTCTACTTCTTCAAGTTGATCACCACATTCATGTCAATGGCTTGATCAAGTTCGAGGAGCGTGGTGTACAAGTTACTGTCATCGACGATTTCTATTACTTCAAAATCAGCTAGCGCACTCGCACCTTTGATATCTACTAATACTCCATGTAGCAGCACCATAGGGATGATATTCTACTAGTTCACCATTCTAAGATGGATCGGAGACCACTGTAGCATAGGTCTCCCCATTCTTTCCCATGTTTGTTTAGGAAAAATGTTTGCATCAGACCCTAGATCCAAAATGACCTGGTCCATCGCATAATCTCCTATCTGTGCAGTGAGCCTCATATCGCGCCCTGTTCTTGCCTTATGTTTTCCAATCTTCCTAACCATGCAGTGTCTATCCAGGCCATTCTCTTTGCTAGAAAAATTTTGTATTAACTCTTGCAGACCTTTCACAGCCTTTCCATCATGCAGAAGCTTCATGCAAGTTTCCAAGAACGTGGTAAGTATAGAAGGATCAACCTCTGCAGGTGCGCTGGTCTCTGATACTTTATTCTGACTTCCTAAGGTAGATGCCTCAGCAAAGCTTTTCTTGGATTCAATAAACGTTTCCTTTGTGTGCTCCAGATCAAAACCCAAATCCTTTTTTGGGGCCTTGCAAACCCATTCGTCCTCTTCAGGTTGTTTTCCATTATTATCGCCAATCTTTATACCACTTCTTTGTACAATATTCACATTTGGATCTTCTTCGCGGGGTTTAGCCCTCATCATCTATAAATTTTCCGTAGTTTGCTGAGGTTGCCCCTTCTTTTCCTGCATCTTGCCTATTAACATAGGGAACTCTTCTATGGAGTGGTCAAACTGATTGGAGTATTGGCAAGATGGGCATGTCGGATTCTAACATTCTCGTGCATAGTGTCATAGCATTCCAAAGTTATAGAAAATAACTTGACCCTAGCCTCTATCAGGCCCTCCTCCTCCTCGGCCCCGTCCTCTTCCATGATATCCTCCGAGCGCTCCCCCTGCACCCTAATCTGGAGGCCGAGTTTCTGCCTGCATCTGATACGTAGGCATTCTCTCCATCAACTCATAGCTGCGACAGAGGTGCTCATCATGGCCTACTAATTTGCAGAAATTACAGAACAACTGTTGCAGCATCTTAAAAAACTTTTGCAGTAGATGACAATTATCCATCTCATGTTTCCCAGCCACCTGAAAAATGGCGCACCATAGAGTGGGCCCAGCACTTGGTCCTGCTAGAGCTTCCTTCCTTAGGGGAATCAATCCTCCCCCTGTGATATAATTAGTGAAGATGGGCAGTGGTCTTTATCATGCCCTTGGCTCTTACATTTGAGGCACCAAACTTCTTAATGCACCTCTAGCCTAGCCTCCTCCTCTTTTCTCAAGCTCTGCAATTTGAAGTAGAGTTTCTACAACTACGAGTGAATTTGTTGAACTCCCAAAGTTGCATCCTGAATAGGTGTCTCATGCAATCTCATTGTGATTTCCAGGGCTTCCACCTAGGTTCCTATCTTTTGTTGTGATAAAGCAATCCTTAGGTGAGTTAGAATGAAGGCTATAAACCATTCGTAGTGCTGACCATCTATGAGCTACATATTAGCTTCGTAGATTACACATTTCATCCTTTGATCTAACACCCAGGGTGTCTCACCATCCCTCATCATGATTTCCTTAAATCTAATTACTGACTATGAGTCAGACTTAGGCTTACTGAATTTTTTATTCAAAGCAGTCTTTGTGTGTGATAATGATGCCAGAGGATTAACAATGTAGTACTTAATGTACCATGTCATCACGCGATCCTGCAGAGCGGTAACCAACTGCACCTTCTTTATATTATAATCCATGGTCTGTTGCACTGTCCATGTAGCATTCACAACAAACCAAAATTGATCTACATCCTCACTCCCTATGCCTTTAAAAACTAGCAACTTCATTGTATTCGACATGTTGAATGGTGGTGGGGGTGGTGGAGGTGTGGGCGAAAGTGTATGCAATGGAGCTGGAGGTGTAGTTGGAGTGGATGCCTGAGGTATTCATGGAAAACCCTGTCTTATCAGCTGGACAACACTCCACTGTGAAGCTTGTTTCACTCCTTCATCATCACTTGAAGGAGGTCCTATCAATGGGCTATATTTAAGACCTATTTTCTCCCGATCTCTGAAGAGCTTTCCACTTCGCATAGATCCAAACATAAGGGCAATGACATAACCCTTTTTTCACACAAGAGCATCTTAATCCAGGTATTCAGAGATCTTAGGTACTTACCTCGCGGTCCCTTGAAAAAACATCGCTCTGCTTCGTTATAGCAAACAAAGGTATCAATTGCGAATTCTGTCACAAATCCTCCTATGATGCGATCAATCCAGCGTTCCACAACGTGCATAATCTTGTCTTCAGAAGATTCAAATCCTTGCACTAACTCTGTATTCCACACTATCGGACCGTCAAGCCTCCACCTTCCTTGGTTGTCTTCCAACTTAGCTATCCACTCGTATAGCCCAATCGGGAAGGTGAAGAAGAAAACTCCATGCATTTCAGTGTACAAATATTTTTCCAACCACTGTTCTTTTGATAGGTGCAGATTCCTGTTTTCTTGCACCATGAATTCATGAATCTTCTTATCCAACCACTTCTCAATTTCCTTCCTAGTTGGATTCCATTGATGAGACATCACACTCTCCTTAAGAAAATTTCAGTCTCGACAACATAACCATTTGTTGGCTTAGGGGGTCCTAACCCAAGTTCAACATTAATTGTGCCAAACAAAGCCCTACACTACTGTCCCTTTCAACATCAACCCACATAGCATGGACTGAAGTCTCACCCAAAGCAGTATGGGGGGATACTGAGACCAAGTTTTTGCATCGAGAGATCAGTGTGATGTCCCATTATGCCCTAGATCTACCTTTGAGTAGATTTAGGGCTTGGCGCTGTAACTTCCTTCAACCAGCCTCTAGACCTCCGCATATGTCTACGACTAGCTTTTGCAGGCCCTCAATAGACGTATTATCTATTTACGTGCACCATAATTTAGCCTTAGATCGGAATCCACCCAAGTCTACCAAAGTGCTTGATAGATGTAACATAATATATTATGATCTTCGTGTAAATACTTAACATGTATTACGTTTAGTTAATAAGGCTTATCCAATAGATTTGTGCATTAATACATCATTATTTCGTAAATACATCATTTTATCACATCATATATCACAAACATAAATAATAGAAGTAAACATGTAAAACTCAGGAACGATCTTCTTTATTGATCTTCAATATAAGGTTACCGACTAAAAACTTCCCTGCTCACTCAGCTGCAGGGGTCCGCGCATTTAGCTGCGAACACTACTCTAGGCCTCTACGCACTCAACTCCAGATCCTTTCCCTCCTCTAAGACCTTCTTCTCTGTGATATCTCTCTAGACCTCATCTCTTCGTACCATAGTGTTGTGGCCAGCAACAACCCCCCTTCTTATTTAGTTTTATCACTAATACTAAATTAGTGGGGACCCTTATTCAAAAAATTTAAAAAACAAATTAGCGCTTGTATTCCCTTTTTGAATAAAACTTACTATCATAAACTTAGGAGAATACCCGAAAAATCTAAAAGACTTAAGTTTTATGATAGAATTTGAATAAAACCACTCTCAATAAAGAGCGTCGCATCGCAAAAAGGTAATGGATTCTTTCCTACAAGGGGAATTCTAAGATTGCAAAATCGCGATGCGAAATCACATACTAAAAGACACTCATTGCATCGCATGCCTCAAATATCAGAAAAGGTGAAATGCCTCAAACTGCCGATATGCGATGGTGCATCTCGCAAATCGCATTTTGCAGAAAACATATTAATGGGTGATTGCCACACGCAACGGATTAGCGATATTGCGATTAGCAATATTGCGATCTGCGACATTGCGAAGCAAATCGCAAAATCGCCTTATCACAGATCTACAGGGCTCGTTGTTCAAAAAAAGATTTTTCCATAAACCGATGCCCAGTTATGCGCGTTAATGTTAATTAATGAGTTAGTTTGAAATCATTAATGAAATATGGTTTTGATCTGATCAAAGAGCCATTTCACGTAGGGTGATATATTTTATATGTTTTCGGCATTTAAAGCTTTCCCGTCGCCTTTTTCTTATCATTACTCTTACCTCATTTGTAAACTGCAGGAGTGAAGAGCAGAGAAGTATACATAACAATTTTTAGAATATTACGGGAAAGAAGGGTAAGGCTCCGAGTTCTGAAGATAAAGAAATGACGCCCTTGTACACGGACACCACCTGTAACAGCAATGCTGGTGTTACTACCTGGGAAAGCATGCACAGCCTAGTAGAGGAAGAAAATCCCAAAGTAATGGAGCTTACAACAACTGTAGATTCACGCGAGTCGTCTGAGGCTTCGATTATAGAACTAGCATGTTCATTCTTACACCAGATAGTGGCGAGGCCCAAAATCTTTCCATACACGGACATGGTCAAATGAGTACTGGATAGTGCTGATATCACAGACAGAGAATTTGAAACTCAGAACCAAGAACTCACGAAGTTGTTATTTCCACAAAATTTAAGGTTTATATTCTCTAACAGAAAATGCACAAGAGGCAAAAAATAGCACCAGGGAAGCCTAGATCGAGAAATGGAGGAAGTTTCTAAATCGCGCATCGCTAGGCAAAACCCCTCGAGAAGGAAAGCCTCGAATCGCTCAGTCGCCTGTAAGCCCGGAAATTTGTAAGAAAAAGTACTAAAGGTGAAAGGAAAAACTTGAAACCTAAAACCAGTGGTATTTATCAGGGATATCCTCAAGTGGTATGTAAATATCTACCAAATGTACAACATCTACAGACAAGCTGGAGGCAGAAGGCTCAAGAAAAAGCAGAGTCCATCAAAATGTTAACCAAGTTGAATTGGGATTCTTATTGGACGTACTCGGTAAAACCACACAGCCAGTGCATGACTCTCAAATGTATCGTTAATTCTGCTGAGAAGATGGCACTAGCACTTGCTGATTCTGCTTTCGCAGGATAGCTAAAGTCGGAAGTCGGCTAGCCAACTCTCCTCAAGCAAATGTTGAACGCTTGCGACTACAAGGAATAGATACATAGATAGTTAATTGCCAGTTTTAGTTTTAGATTCAGTTTTAGTTTTAATTTTGCTTTATTCTTTCCTGAAATGAGGACGGTCATTTAAACCACATCCTACATTTTTGTAATAAATTATTTTTAGATTTAGCTAGTAGTATTTAAACCCTTCTCATGCATTCAGAGAAGGGTCTTGAAATTTGTCAAAAAATTGTCCTCAGAACATGCACTTTTGCACCCTTCGAGGAGGTTTTGATGAATGAATGGAACAAGATTTATTGATATCTGTGTTTAATATCTACTACTGATGTTGCATTTTTTTACTCTTAGTAGATGTTGGATTAAGAAGAGATAAATCATTATTGCAGAAACTCATGAGTAGAACTAGTTATAAATGGTAATTTTATCTCTTAACTATTTTTGCTTATGTGTTAAGGTGATATTCATGTTCAGTGATTTATATATGAATGCTTGAATGCTTGAGTTATCTTTTGGCATCTCTGTACGGTGATAGCTATTTTTTTATGCTTAATATATGAGTGACTTATTATGCGATATGCTTGTCACAACTGTTTCGTCTAACTTTTTATACGAAATGGTTTATCTTTATTGAATTCTTTTCTCATAGCAGTTGAATGATCTTTATTAGCAATTTCCATTTGAAATTATTTTAGATCGCATAACTAAAGGATTAAATCCCGGGTTAGTTTTAGAATTAGATATTTCTATTCATTAGAATACAATTACAATAGATTTAGAATAAAAGCATTTTACTTTGAAATTATTAGGAAGGAAATATCAATTCTCAACACACACACACACATAAATTGGGAAACTAGTCCCATATCCCCAGTCGGACCCACTACACCAAATGGAAAAGGAGCTGCTAACCAAGGTCTGGACCGGGTGGGTATCCCCCTTGTTGTAGACCCGATTTTCGGGGCTTCAACACATAGATTCCTTTCTTTAGACTTTCCAAGACACCTCTATTTATACCTTTTTACATACAATCCCATGGTTCATGGACCATGGGTGGATCTCAAAACCGACTTAATTTTACATAAACGAGGGTTAAAAACCCCTTTTTGACTCCTAACCACCTACACACTCTGTATCCACAAATCACAGAGACTTTACATCTTTTTACAAGATTTACATCAAAACTTGGGCTTTTAACCCCAAAACTAACCAAGGAGACCCATCCCAACACTTGTGCTCTATGTGCTTGCTGCATATGCATGGTTCCAGTCATGGTTATAATTATGTCACCATGTGAAGGAGGACGTTGTTGTTTTGAAATGTTTCATCATGAGTGTATGATTGGTTACATGCTGGTTATGCTTGTGTATCATCACTATACATTGGTATGGTTATTGTTGTCATGCATGAGGACATGGTATGTGTAGTTAATATGGTCATGCATTAATGACTGGACTCTAACTAGAATGATGCCCATATGGTTATATGCTTATGTGTTATACTTCTATATGTTGTCATGATTATGTTATACATGCACTATGTTGATTGGTTGAGCTTGCATATGAGATATCCTCCTCAAATTATGCTAATTTACGTTGATTTATTGTGATTTGGTTTAGCTAACAGAGTATGCTTTGCATGAAAGATATCAAATTGGCTAGCAGTATGGTAGACTATAAATATTATCCCTATGAATCTAATGAGCAATGTAGTGTTGGGCACTCTTTTGATTTAGTAGACACATTGAGAATCTTGAAGGAAGAAATAAGGAGTTGTGGGGTGACCCTTGACATTCCCCTTTGTGAATCCTCAACTACTCATGAATCTTCAACTCCTTTACAATTACTAATTTCATTACATAGTGACTGTTCACATTCCACTAATGACACTTGGAATTTCACTTAAAATATTCACAAATATTATAGATTTTCCATATGCACCTGTGTGAGACAAAATAGGCTAGAGCGAGCCTAACAAGACAAAACACTATGACTCTGAAGTTTGGATAAATACCAACTTGGAAACCTCCACTTGATGCTTCCTGGTCATGTACTAATTCCAAGCTTCGTATTATGTGATGATGTCCCCAAACGACTTGATGGTGTCTTTCTGACAGCGGACATTTTCCTCCATAGCTTATGGTATATGGTCTTGGAACCATTATCCAACTCGTCTTGAAGCATGTGTAGCATGGTGTTGACCATGATAGGACCACCAACGTACTGTTGCATGTTATGTACACTCAACTCTAAGTCATCCCTGGTGGCCTCTCGCCTTAGCTGCTCCATGTACCTGTCGATCTCTAGTCGGACTTGGTTCTTGTGCTTAGCTTCAATGAGTGAATAGATTGACAGGATCCTATTCATTCTCACCATGACATCCAAACTCATATACAACCATGCATATGAATCTTGTATGTTTCTGATGAACGGGGCAAGCAGCTCATAGTTCTAGATCAACATCTAGACCTTTTCTTTGTCTAGCTCTGTCTAAGGCTTCATCATCTTTTACAAGTTAAGTGGGGCCCCTTTGTACTGCATTGTCCACTCTTTCACATGGGAAATGGAAGCATGTATGTTCCTGAGAGTTTGAACAGCCTATTTTCCTCACTTTTGTAAGCCATGCACATGGAACAATTCTTGTCATAGAGCTTCCGCATGATAGTCTCAAGTGTTGATAACTTAGCAAGTATCTCCTTTCTCATCTCTACCATTGAAGAAAATGCACTCTCTCTACATAGGCCAAGGTGGCATCAGAAAGGGAAACTGGATGCTTTCTGACATCTGGCACTATCACATTTCCTTCATGAATGCAGGTGACACGTGATAATCTGGGAAAGTATTCCTCTCTGCATGTACAATATTCTTTTGCAACTCTTCAAATGATAGATTGTACACATCCATAACCGAATTTTCATTAAGGATAACAACCTCTCCTTGCTGGCTCGGGATTGGTTTTGATACTAGAGGTGTTGGACACTAAGAGGTAACCTCGGGTGCTCTCAGCATGAGGTCAGTGTCTTCATCCTGTGGTTTCTTCCCCAACTCCATGTCCATCACTTGAATCAGTTTCTCAATCTGGTGAGAAAGCTCCCGATCCTCCATTTGTTCACCCTCTTCTTTAGCTACTGGTTGTTTTGACTCCTCAACCTGTATGGCCATTGTTTTCTCTATCAGTGAGCCTTTCCTTTCTTCTTCCTCCTATTTCTACTTCTCTTCCTTTCCTCTCCTCTTATCTCTTGCTCTTCCTTCAACTTCTTCTCTATTTCTTACAACTTCCATTCTACTTCCTCCAGCCTTTGATTTTCTTTCTTCCTTCTCTCTACTCTCTTTAGTCACTGCTCCATCTTTTCCTTCATTATCAAAGCTACTTTCTCAGTGATAGGATCTTCTCTCAACTTGTAGCTTTGTTCATCCTCTCGATCCTCGACAATCTACCTCTTGCCCTTGTCCTGTGTTGGCTTGCTGCCTATTTTTGTTGTTGTTATTGCTTCTTGTGTTGCTAATGCCTACAAAGAAACCTTCCAAATTGTGGCTATACTGGATGACTCATGGAGTTTGAGTCATTGTAGCAATACCTTCAAGGGTCATGCTCGTGGCAATGGAATCTACCATGGATCCATGGATAATACACCTTCACACAATGGTTCTTCAAAATACTATGGGGATCATATAGATTGAACACTTTGGTGTCCAAATCGAAGTTCACTAACTCCTTCGCTTCGACATCTAAATCCTTCAAGCTCCTAATCTCGTACAATACAATCCACAAAGGAAGAGCGGGGCATGGTGCTTTCTTCCTCCTATGCAGCCCTGCTGATAACCCTGTGGATATGTGATATGAGACCTCGTGTATGACCAAGTTGTTTGTGGCATACATTGGTATAACATACAAATGCTTTTCTCTACCAAATATCCTCATGAAGGTGCCATTGGGTGAGGCATACAAATCTGTAATGTCAAGTATATCCTCCATTGCCTCTTGGGACATGCAAGGTGGAACCTGCTCAAAGATCAACTTGTATAACATGATAATGAAATGCTATGTCAGCATTGCCATAACTCCTCGATAGTTGAAATCAGAAAGAAACTTGCAATAAATATTGATAGTGGTCTCTTTTAGTTTCCATGTCCAACTCATGCCAAGCAGCTGATGCTTTGCACAAATTGCATCTAGTATATATGCATAAATGTAGAATCTTGCTTGCTCATCCTTGGGTATATTCCAGGCATTAGTCACATGTGCTTTCAACTGAAGAGCCAACAAATCCAACAAGTTGAATTCCCTTCCATCATTCACCAACTGGTCCAACACAACCACCCAAACTGTAAGAAAGGTCTTCTTTCTCTCTTGACTATACAATCGGCATGCAAATATGATAAAAAACTGGTAGGCCTCCCTGAGAGTCTTTTTCTTGTAAACATGATTAGGTGTCATTTTGAAATTTGATGGTTTGTTAGGCCCCTATACTACTAGTGTAACCCCTTATTATTATTAGTACAACCCCCTTATTATATTGATGTACCTATGTAGTGCCCATATTGTTACTATTGTGCCCCATAGAAGCCCACTATTGTTATTATTATGCCCTTACATTATTATTGTTATGTTGGCTTTGATTATATTATGACCCCTTAGACTCCTATATATAGAGAGGAGGTATTTTCATTTGTATCATTAAGAATTGTTCATTTATGTAATGTAAAGGAGGTTTCCCCCTTGAAGAGGTTGAATTCTAAGGCGTTGATCTATCTTTTCTATCTTTTTGTGAGCTGGTTTCATAACATTTGGTATCAAAGCTTCGGATTCTAGGGTTTTGCTACTCCTAATAGGTCATCGTGGCATTTTTGCTATAAATTTTTTTCTGCGATGTTTCAGAAGCGAAAAAAAAAAACCCATTTGAGATGAAATCGAATTTCAGAGCTTTTCATGCTATATTTGCGGAGATATGATCTAAGGAAGTTGGTCTTTTTGCAGACTCCTAAATTACATTCCAAATAGGTGACCTG
>APFE031657433.1:26232-58350 GCA_000404065.3 Pinus taeda | reverse complement strand
AAGAAGTGTGGCCACTCATTCAAAAGTTGTAGAAGATCCCAATTCAAACAATATTTCCAGAACTTGAAGAGGAAGGAAAAATCATATTGGAACCTGGAGTAGTCATAGAAACAAGAACCTAAAAGCTACGAAATCAATCAATTTTAGAGTATCTCATTAAGTGGAAGAACTTACCCGTTGAAGATTCCACATGGGAGGACAAGAATTTTATATAGAAGCATCAAGAACTACTCAAGCGTTGAGGACAAAACTTTTTGAAGGAGAGGGGCATGTTAGGCCCCTATCATACTAGTGTAACCCCTTATTGTTATTAGTACAACCCCCTTATTATATTGATGTACCCATGTAGTTCCCATATTGTTACTATTGTGCCCCATAGAAGCCCACTATTTATTATTGTGCCCTTACATTATTATTGTTATGTCGGATATAACTATATTATGACCCCTTAGAATCCTATATATAGAAAGGAGGTCTTTTCATTTGTATCATCCAAGAATTGTTCTTTTATGTAATGTAAAGGAGGTTGCCCCCTCGAAGAGGCTGCATTCTAAGGCGTTGATCTATCTTTTCTATCTTTTTGTGAGCTGGTTTCATAACAGGGTTCCTTCACCCAGCGCTTGAAACTATCGTCGGTGCTCACCAAGATATCAGTGGCATAGACAAGTGTGTCCATACAGTTCATCGGCTAAGGTAAATGATACATTTTCTCATAGTTTTGCACCCTTAAGGTGGTAAAATCTACCCTGCTAACACTACTCAATTTCAGAGTCTCTAGATATGTATGTGAGATAATCCAATAGATGATGTCCACACATGGAAAGGCGGGGTACCTGCATGCAACCTTGTATAAACCTAACTATTGAATACTAATATAATCCTGTCAATCCTCTATGTCCTCCTTGAATTCCCCTACAAAAGTATCCTTGATTTGTTGCCATGTCAACTCCATGCCCTTCTTAATGAACAGTTGAGTGTCTGCATAAACTGCCAAGTTCACTGACACTTGCTCACCTTCTTTCCTAGTCCTACTCTCGATAATATGCTTTGATGCAATGCTCTTGGAAGCCATGTTAACTGTAACTATTAGATATTTTCTCAGCGATTGTTGTACGTGGAGACAAAGAGGACACTCATGGCATGCACATGTTACCTGAAAATCAAAAGCAACTTAAATACTAGAGCAAGCAGCAAACTCAGCTAATGCTGGGAGAGATTGTGCAATATTAGCTCACAAAGGTGATTGGATGCTTGCTGGAATTGTTCATTGTGCAGTCCTAGCAGTCAGTGGGGAGTTCTTGCTGACTGGAATTGTGCAATGTGTAGTTCAGTCTGGGCATAGGCCATGAGAGTTTATGCATTGCGCAGTTTTAGTGGCCAAGGCTTGGGGCTAGCTCCTAGAACTATGCAATGCAAAATTGGAGCCAGGCCTAGGTAGCCTTTGCGCAATTCTTACGGCCAAGGTAGAGCCTTGAGGTCCATAATTGCATTGTGCATTTCGGGAAGAAGAAAGATCTGGGCCAAGGAAGCCCAGATCTACCCAAGGGGATTGTGAAAATGAATAGGTCTCAAGGATAGTGCGATGATGGGTGCATATATAAGTGAATGATGATGCATGTGGATGAAAAAAGTGCAGGAATCCATCAAACTGAAGGAAAACAAAGCATGTGGAGAGAGTCACCGCAATGACAACCATTAGTCTAAAAAATGGGTAATGCATGCAACACTTGGTGAAGGAAATGAAAAACTTGAAAAAAACTTCTACAACTAAAACAAGTTAAAATGCGAGTGACTATCCAATAAAAAAAGTGAAACAACACTCTCATAATCTAAACAAACAAAAGTGACAAAAAAATGACAAATGTATAGAAAAGAAAATCTTACTCAGAAAAGCTATGATGACTGTGTCGTAGGTTCCTTCATCTCCTTGGGAATGCCAAAGCTTCAATATCGAATGTGAAAGTGGGCTCTGGAAGAATCAATTAAATGGATTTGGTCAATTTAGGGTTTATGACGTGAAGGCCAAAAATCAAGGGAAATAGTGACACTTGTCAGCAGTTTTCAAAATAACTCGAGTGCCACCTCAAGACTTCTAAAAATAGATCCCTATTTTTTAGGGATATTTTTCACTTTTTGCTTTTTTATTTTTAGGGAAAATCTGCCATGCATTTCCCAGGGAGATTACAAAATTCTGGGAAGGATTGGGCAACTCACTAGATCATGCATTAGGAAACTATTGAGGGAGAAGCTTTTGCGCAATTTCTGGGTTGTGTGGCCCTGGCTTCCTCTCATGCTCTGCACAGTTTCCCAAATGAAGGTTGGTTGGCAATTGGGTCTACACAATTTTGGAGCTGAAGGATCACTCTCATCTTGGACTACCCAATTTCGAATGGCAACGTTGGTAGCCCTCAAGGATTGTAAAATTCTCTAAGGAAAGCCCAGAACTAGGTTGAAACCAAGTCAAGGGATGGGCTTGTGGGTTGGACAATAAATCAAGTAAGAAAACACAAGCCATGATGCAAAGGATGAAGCTCAATCAAAGCATAGGTACGTAGATCAGTGTGAGATAAGATGTTGTGATTTAGGAGGGAGGCTCCAAAATAAAGCATAGACAAAATTTTGGAGGGTGGTTGTAGCCTCTACAACACATCATTAAGTACCAATGTATAGTTTCCTATGTAATGTCATAGTTTTCTCCTCGTTATGGAATTGTATTTAGCAACCACTTTAACTTCAATTTTAGCTTTTGTTTTAGCTTCATGTTTAATGTCCCGGTTTTCTCCTCATTATGGCAATTTTTTTAGCATCCATTTTATCTTCCTTTTTAGCTTCCACTTTAGCCTCTTGTTTAACATCCTATTTTGCTTCTTCATTTCTTGTAAAAGATTGCCTTGAAACTCTCTCAATTAGATCACATGAGGACTAAATAGAGAGGTCAATCTACTCTTCTTGTGATGCAATTCAAACACAAATACATTACTTATATGCTCTTATATGTGAAGTGGTTCGATATTTGTAAGCTCTTCTCATTACATGTATGATCTGAAATCAGTGATTAGAAATTTTCTAAGTATATTTCTGATCTAATGTCTGAGATCAATGGCATATATATTTGTTCGATATTCAATATATTTCTCTGACATTTCTGGCATATATATTGGTTTGAGATCTGATCTATTTCTTTGAGATATGTGGCATATATATTGGTTCAATATTTAATCTATTTTTTGGTATAGTGAGAGAATCAACCTTGCGTTTGCAATCTTGTTGGAAGACTTCGTGAAGAGGATCTTAGCACTTTTAAAATCCATATTGTGGATCTGATGTACTGTTGAAGGATCTCTCTAAGGAGAGGAAGATATTTCTTTTGTAAAACTTGGACCACCATTCAGAGGGTTATGTTAATAGTCTCCAAACCAAGTTTTCCCCTAAATCTAATTGAATGAAAATATGGTCCTTTAAACCCATACCTCCTTCCTCTTTTGATATTTTAATCATGCTCCAATTAACTAAGTTGATTTTTTCAAATTTTTCCACCTTTCCTTACAAAAAATTTGATACACCTACGAATTTGATCCAAGGTTCCTTTAGGAGAAAAGAGGATTGAGCCCTGGAATATATACACAAAAGATAGGGTGGATTTTATCAAGACCACCATGCCAGCCAAATTTAGCTAACTAGCACCCCACGTAACCATTTTCTTTTGAATTTTTGAAACTATGTTATGCCAGTATTTAGTAGTGGTCCCTTTAAGAGATATTAGAATACCACGATATTTAAAAGTCTTCCATTCCTTTTTCACAACTAAAGCCTAAGATATCAGAGAGTTGATTGATCTTTTGAGGAATAAAATACCATCCATAAATTCTACATAATTATACAATGCCTAACCTTAGAATACAACCTTGCATCAGGTCAGACAAACAAGAATGCAAATTGAATAAAAACCTATTCACAACTTTCACATAATGCAAGTCAAAGAAAAACTTTGAATGTTATATGAAATCCGAGGAAAAATTATTTAAGGATCAAAGTAAACATATGATAATTCAAAAGTGTGTAAAATAATTAAATAAACAATCTACAATTTGAATCAATCATATTGGCCAAAGAATGAAGCCTTGGCATGCATTTTAGTGAAGCAAGGCAATTTTGGCCTACTTCACACAAATGCATGCCCAAATTTCATTACAAGGCCAAATTGAATGACTCAGATTGGAGAGTACTTTTTTACTCATAATTAACATTTTGTGTAGCATATAAATTTATGTTGTGCAAGAATATCCCACATTGGATCGATTCCGTAGGGTTAAAGTCAATATTTGTGTTCCTCAAATAAATGCACGCTAGGACCTGTACCTGATTGAATTTGTGATAATTATCATTCCAACCTAAATATAAACACATTTTATGAAACCTATCATAGTCATTTTCATAAAAGAAATGTTATACACTGAAATCCAAGATTTTCAAAATAACAATTCAGCATTTTAGATTTCATCTTTTTACGATTGTAATCTTGTTTCAAATATTTTTCTGGATCCATCACACAATGTTAGTTAGATAATCAATGTTTCGAACCCCCAACTGTGTCTCATATTCAAGATAATATTGGGGTTCGAAACGTCAATTATCTAACTAACATTATGTGATGGATGCTGGAAATTATTTGAAACAATTCATCATATTTGCCAATGTTCAAGTCAGAACAAATATGCACTCCTGGGTTAAGCCAAATACACTCTTGGTAATTAAATTTTAAATGCGAGATTATTGGACAATACCTAACCTTAGGATATAACCTAGCATCATGTCTGACAACTATTCTACATAACTATGTTCCCCACTTATACAAAACTTTCACATAAGGCAAGTCAAAGAAAAACTTAGAATGTTATATGAAATTTGAATTATAAATATTTAATCCAAAATTAAATAAATAAAAATGTAAAAATGTGTAAAATCATTAAATATAAAATATAAAATTTTAATCAATCATATTGTCCAATAAATGAAGAGTAAACACCCTCCTCCCACATTTACCCAATTTCACTGGCCTGCCAGGGTAAAGATGAGACAAAGAGCTACTATGGCATCATCTTACCTCCAAGTTGTAGTTAAGGAAGTGAGGCCTACAAACTGACCACAAAATGACGCCTCACAACATCCCTCAAGGCTACAGGACACTTAGGGGCCAAAGAACCACTCTAGGTGACCAAACCCTGAGCTAGGGCTCCCTCTCACTGACCTAGGCTCCTGACTACATGCATGACAAGGCCTAAGTGTGGTTGAAGGCCTTCAACCACATGCATGACAAGGCATGACTATGGTTGAATGCCTCGAGTTGCATGCACAATACTACCTGAGTGCGGTTGTGACCCAAATTATCTAGTTCAGAGGCTGCACTTCTGAGATCTGAGCCACAATTCTAGGTAAGCCTCTAGACCACTGCCCAAAACTTAATAATACTTATTAGAATCATTATTGACATGAAAACTAAAGCTAAACATTCAAACTCGAATTAAAAAATTTACTCAGGTTGACCAGAACATACTAGGGATTTCGCCAAACACATGGAAAACATGTAAGCTACAGGTCATGAATGCATGTCTAGTCATAAAAGGTCTAAGATTCATCTAAAAATTATCGAAAAGGCCCTATTCCCTCTCCACAGTGTTGCAACAACATTTATTAGTCCATATATTCATCAACTGATCAATAACTAAACAATTCATGACAAGACCCATAGATTATACACATCATATAATCATCATATAACTAGAAAATAACTAGCATGTAAACCATGGCAACTTAGCCATAATATCACCAAGATAATCGCTAAGAATATACATGAATTAAAATATAAGAATAACTCATATTAACATGTGACAATACCAACCAAGTCAGGGACTTCCACATACCACTGGACCATAGATTGGGATAAACTAAACATATCTTTAAGTCAATCATCCATGCACCATATTCTAAGAATGAATGTGAGATATTATGGAATAAACCAAACAAAACCAAACTAGAGATTACAAATCCCAAATCACCTCAACCCTCAACTAGTGATTCCACCTCACAGCCAAACATCACTAACACCAACCAGATCAGTGTCTACCCAAGCTAGCCAAGGCTCTAGGAACTAGTAACTCAACCCATAGCCTTCCAGGGTTCCAAAGCATTTGTCCAACATGGATCAAGGAACTAGTAACTCAACCCACCAAGAGCTCTAGAGCATTTATCCCAACCTAGGCTCCAAGACTAGTAACTCAATCCAAGCTATTCCAGGGCTTCCAAGGTTTTGTTCCAACCCACATCCATAAGGAATTATGGGCACAAATAAGAAAACAATCATGTGGAAAAAACCAAAACACCATAGCTATCCAAGAAATGGAAAGGCAAGTCTTAAACTATTGTCAATGTAGGAAATCCTTCATGTCAGTGACATCACATAACCAGAAAACCACATGCATATACCATGCATCCATAAATCAAAAAGGAAATCACACATGCAACTTGTTACCTAGAAATCAATCCAACTGTAGTCGTTGATCCAACTATTCCCTTGTGCTTTCCTACGTTCCTTTTTCTTCTTTCTCCAAATCCAATGTATGCAAAAGTGCTCCAAGAATACTCCAAAAATGCTCTAAGTGTGCAATAGTATGAGAAAATGAGAGAATAGAAGAGAGATTCACCCAAAATTATAAAAAACTTAGCCAAACTGTCAAAAGCTGTGAACTAATCCTCATAAGTCTTTTTATCACTGAGGCCTCTATTTTCTTCATTTTCTTTCATTTTTCCTTTAGTTTCCCTCCCATGCAGATTTGTCTCCTCACCTTCCTTTTCTCCTATTTTCCTTTATTTTCATAAATAAAATGCCAATAATTGCCACTTTTCCTTCACCAATGCCTTTGCCAACTTCCATAGCCATTAATTAATCACTAATGATACCCATCATTATGTTTTTCCCAACATTCAGCTTGAAATATGTGTCCCGTGACCTTGGCTTTATTTTTATTTACATAGGAAATCAACTAGGGATTGTTACAAACCCCTCCCCATTGGGGAAACACCATCCTCAATGGTTAATGTCACTTATAGACTAGTAAAACACATGCTTCCCATGGAGATTTATAACACAACTCAATGTAGAATTTACATCATATCATAATGCTTAGACCATGACCATCATAACATGAACACCATACCACTTATTGGACCTTTATAACACAACTTGATGCGACATTTACATACATACATACATAAATATATATATATAATATATATATATATATACATAAGAAAAACACAACATCAAACACATATATCATAATTCATCCTCTCCACTAGCTAATAGAGAAGGATACATAGCCCACATCTGATCATCCATCTCCCTTTTAGCTTCATTAGTCCCAAAGTGCTTTCACTGCACTTTAACTTGTTAGATTGCTCAATTCTAGAGCATGAGCATATTTCGCTACAAAATTCACTAAGGTTCCAACTAGAATTCTCCTTCTGGTTCCACCTACAATATAAAATGGTCAATGACATGATCAACATCCTTCACTTATCTTTTAAGAAATGATACATGAAAAACATCATGGGCTTTCACTGTCAGAGGTAGTGCAAGTCAGTAGGCCATTGGTCCAATCCTTTCAAGGATATCAAAAGGCCCACAATATCGATGTGCCATCTTGGCACATGATCCAATCCTCACGAAGCTCCAGTTCGTTTTGATGCACAAGTACACACTCCCCAACTTGAAACCCCTTAAATACCTAGTGTTGGTCTGCATAACTCTTTTTCCTATCCTTTGTTTCCTTTAGATTCTTCTTAATAACCTACATTTCTTGTTCCATCTCTACTAGCATATCCAGTCCAACCAATACCTTGTCCACTAGATCACTCCAACTGATGGGAGTATTATAGCTCCACCCATAAAGTGCCTCAAATGGACTCATATTCAAAGAGTCATCATACCCATTATCATACACAAAATCTGCCAGTAGAAGATACTCTTCTCACTTCCTTTGATGATGCATGACATACATCCTCAACATTCCCTTAAGAATCATGTTAACCCTCTCTATCTATCCATCTGTCTACAGATTATAAGTTGTACTGAAAGCTAAGTTTGTTCCCAAACTTGTAGAAAACTATTTCCAAAACCTAGAAGTGAACTTGTCATCTCTATTTGACACAATCTTCTTAGGAATTCCATCCAACCTCACTACCTCTCTAATGAAAATATGATTTATGTCACCAGCTAAGTTCATAGACTTAACTGTAATAAAATGAGTTACCTTGGTCAATCTGTCAACCAAAAACATAATAGAATCATGTTTCTTTGATGTCCTCAACAAACCTATAATGAAGTCCATCGAAATGACCTCTCATTTAAACTTTAAAATCAGAATCAACTGAAATAAACCACTTGGATGATTACACTCTAACTTAACCTGATGACAGTCCAAACACTCTGCAACATACTCAACCAACTTTTTCTTCAAGTTCAACCAATGGTAGAACTTCATAACCATTGTCAATGTCTTATGATATCTCGAGTGACATGAATATGACTTAACATGAAATTACCTCAAGATAAGTTTATTGAGCTCATTGTTGTCTAACACATAGATATTGTCTCTAAATCTAACCAAACCATCTGTCGTGAGATGATAATCAACATCTTGTTCACGTGTACCCTGTTGTTGAAACATGTGCTTAAGATGTTGGTATTTGTCTTCATGTTGTCCTGCCTATAAGATCTACTCCTGCAAGTCTGTCACATATGAACCCATAGTTTCAATGTGATTTACCTGCACTCTTCTACTAAGAGCATCTACAACCCTATTCTCTTTACCCTTAATGTACCTAATCTCAAAGTCAAACTCATTAAGCATAGCCAACCACCTAGCTTTCTTGGTATTTAGATGAGGTCGGTAAAACAAGTACCTCAACCCACTATGATCACTCATCAATACAAACCACCTGCCAAGAAGATAGTGTCTTCACATTTTCAAGGCATGGATGATAGCTGCCAAGTCAAGATCGTCAGTCACATAGTTCTACTCATGCTCATTTAATTTCCTTGACTCATAGCTTACCACCATCCCTTCTTACATCAAGATTCCACCAAGTCCTCTCTTGCAAGCATCTATACATAACACAAACTCTTCATCTAGATATGCAATCTTTATAACTAGAGTGTTTGTAAGCAACTGCTTCAATTGATCAAAAATAGTTGCACATTCCTCTTTCTATTAAAATTTCTTCCCTTTCCTTTGCAAAGATGTAATAGGATAGGAAATCCATGAGAAGTTCCTGATGAACCTCCTATAATAACCTTCTAATCCCATGAATGATATGACCTCATCCACACTTCTAGGAGTTTCTCACTCCGTGTTAGGCCTTCCTTGGAAACAAAATGCACCAAGTAATGAACTTTTGTCTGAAAGAATCTACACTTACTAATTTTGGCATACAAATGATTCTCTCTTACCAATCTTAACACTATTGCTAAGTGTTTTGTGTGCTCTTCCTCATTCTTAGAATATATAAATATGTTATCGATGAATATTATCACAAACTTCTCCAGATAAGGATGCACCACACTATTCATAAAACACATGAAAGTAGATAGAACATTAGCCAAACCAAAAGGAACTACTACAAACTCATAATGCCCATACCTGGTACAAAATGCCCATAAATAGTAGTTGGCTTTGTAGATGTCTCCCCAAGTTGACTTGTCCTTCCTTATCACAAAGCACACCTTAAAATCAACCCTAATGCATGAATATGATGAATCCTTTAGGTTCAAGGCAACAACATGAGGGAATTATCAATCTCCAAAATCCAACCCTAATAATATGGAAGCCGGTAAATTTAGAGGATGAGTGTGGTAGTTTATGATTTGCCATTATGGGCTTGATATCCACATATGATGAGAGGATGAGCTCAAGGAATAAGAGATAAGGTCTCAAATATAGGATCAAATAGGAATTCTATCTCTCTATCCATGGTAAATAATTAAAACTACGTTGGAAGCTTCTGGAAGAGGAAGCTTGGATATATTTTTCATTTTCCTGAATTTCTAGAATCAGCCCACCTGTAGTAGGGAGAAACATGTGTTGACTAGCATCGGTGAACAAGCATGAAACATGCGTTGAATTCAGGTGGCCAAGAAGGCAATGTACGCTAGGGGTAAAAGCAATGCTTTTGAGTAATTTGTCCGAGAAAATTAGACCTTTTGTTGAAGTGATGCTTAGGGCTTTGTGAAGGGATTATGACAAAATTTTCACAGATATTGATTGATTCGATTTGTAGGCCTTTTGGGAGGATGTGAAAAAATGGCATGTAGCACTTACATATATCAATCCAACCCATAAAGTTATCAAGAGAAACTAAATATGAAATAGTGTTATCATTTCTTTGAGAAAGATCCATTTCCAGGGGTTCAACCCTATTTGTCATTTCCTTGTCACTATCTGAATGATATGATTCATGGGTTCATTTTTGCCCACTTGTTGTAGACGCAATTATGGTTGAGTTTCACAAATGTTGTCTACATTACTATAGAGAAGAAAATTATAAAATTGGTGGAACAAATTGGGGTTTTAGAACATAGACATTTATTTCTATGAATTTTAGAAATCAAAAGTGATTGATAATTAAAATTTGTATCTTTATGCATATTTCTTGCATCCAACATATATGGAGAAAATTTGATAGTTTACTTTTCTCCTTCCCATTTACATGAAATATCCAGTCAATATAATATTAGGTAATTAAATCAACCTCACCTAACCTAGAAATATTTGGAAAATTAGTAACATATATGATCAATGATTGTAAATCTCTCATCCATTTAAATTTCAATTCCTATAACTATAATTTCGGTTTTAATACATTTTATTGAGGACCAAAATTAGAATCAAGGATATTTTGTTTAATGTTAAACAAAATTAACAATAATTAGTCCCTTAAACTATTAACAAAAAAAGTATTATTTACCATTACAATTAATTTATTCTACTTGGAAAACAATATTACGAAATATCCATATTGGAAATAAGCTCTAAATTCAAACCATGATACCATCAAATTCACTGGATGCAATGCAATGCCAAACAAGAATGGTCTTCATAGGGAACCAATCAACACAATGGAAAACAATGAGGATGCATTAACATTTAATACAAGGTAATAGAATGTTTTCATAAGTAAAATAAAGTTAAATATTATCCATGTGATAATTGGGTTTAGTATGTATCTAGTGCACACAAGAATCTTGGAAACTATGTACATTAATTCTACACAACCTTAGGTTGACTTGTTCTATATTCACTTCCTTTTGATGAGTTGGGATCAGTAGCATGATTTGAATTTAGTGTAATTACTACAATAGTTACAATCATAATCATGGTTATGTTTCTTTCCAATATGTCGAGAAACCAAGTGTAGCGTAGTTTAATGCTTGATTTCTCTTCTTGATAATTACTTGTGAATATTATATGTCTCCTTTTAATTCTTTTGTTTTTCCTCATCAAGAAATTATACAAATGTTCAAAACATAAAGATCACAATAAGGCAAAGTACACTAGACATTAGACGAGAGGTTGGGGAAAAAACCAAAATGGGAAAACCCAACAATCCTTCTCTTATAGAAATAAATCAAGTCAGAAATATCCAAGACCAAGATGAAGACCAATCTACCACAAATATACCAAGTGAAACTGATCAGGTGCTCAAAATTATGCGCAAAAATCAAAGTCGTTAGAATGGTGTGGAACCTGAACGACCACGTAGTGCTCGTCATCCTGAGTTTGGAACAACTCATTTTGCGTAAAACAGACACTATATGCACCCACAAATGCGATCCGTTCATTTTCCAAAACATGCAAATTTGGTGCAGGGGCTGACAGGGATGTTGATTAGGCATCCGTATACCCTAGTCAGTAAAAATAATATTCCATGGAATAGTCCATGCAATATCCTCAAAATATTCCTAGCAAGTGGTGAATCAAAAGGTGAAAAGTGTCATAATTTCATTGGTTCGCGTGTTTTGGGTTTGTACCAATAAGGAGGTGAGACGTGGCTAAGCCGGAGGCCACCACGTGTCCTCCTAATGGGCGATCAATCTCTTTTTGGCATGATAGGTCAGAGGTCGGGCTCAACCCTACAACCTCCCACAAAATAGACCAAAGGACTAACCACTCTGCCTATCCATATTTTCTTAGCTAACATATCCCAGGTGGGTCGACGATTAAAGAATCAACACCCAGCATACCAAGTTGCGATGCGATATCTCAATCGCATATTTCACGTTGCAGAGTCCCGTATATATATATATAGATATATATAGTATATATATATATATAATATATAATATATATAATATATATATATATATATATATATATATATAATATATATATATAAAATATATATATATATATATATATATATATATATATAATATATATATAATATAATATATATATTACCTTTGACTCTGTCGAATGCGATATGTTCTGGATGCAATATAGATTATACTACAGTTGATTGTTCTGTTGGGTTCGTCACTTATCAGAATCGCACATCACCCGCGACCGCGTTCACAAACCATAAGACTCTCTGATTCTTACCGATTTTAATTTGTGATGGAGCTACCAAAATTGTCACCTTCATCGCCAGAG
The DNA here is from genome assembly GCA_000404065.3 of Pinus taeda. Classification (NCBI taxonomy): domain Eukaryota; kingdom Viridiplantae; phylum Streptophyta; class Pinopsida; order Pinales; family Pinaceae; genus Pinus; species Pinus taeda. The sequence continues at coordinate 45,643 of APFE031657433.1, read as the reverse complement.
CTAACCATCTTGCATGTGACCACTTAGCCTTAACTGTGAGATAAGCGGGGAAGTTGGGGGGACCGCCAATTTCAGCTGAACTACTAGAATTAACTCCAGATAATTAATTTAACTGTTAGTTAGCCAGATTTATAGGAGGAAATTGTGGAAAGACTGGCAAAAGTATAACTAAGGTAGTTTTTTACCAAATGGGGAGCATAAAGAGGCTAGGGGGCCATTTTTTAGTATTATGGACTCATTGGAGCAGGTTTCAGAAGCATTTAAGCATTGTAAACACATCATTTTACACTTTTGAGCATAATAGAGAGGCCCAAGCCATTGGAAGCTGGACGAAGCAGAGGTAGCCCAAGTGGGGTGAACTCCTTTATCATGTTCTTGTTGTAATGTGTTTTTTATGATGTTTTGTACATGTTTATGATGTTGTTCAGTGTCTTATTTATGTTTAATTACTCATAAAATTAACATAAAAACTCAATTTTAACTTGCAAAAATTCATGAACCCTTAAGCACAATAAAAGTATTTTGTTTCCAATATGAGGAGGATCTTAGCACAATAATCTAATATTCTAAATCAGATCATTTTGGTATCAGAGCTCTAGGTTTTCTCTGTGAAAGAAGGATTTAATTGTTTGCAAGTTTATGTCATGCTTACAAGGTTAAAACTCAAAAGAGGAGAAAGGAAGCTGGCTAGAAGCCCTGAAGTTGGGGCAAGGGGAAGGAGAGCAAGGTTGCCACAATCTACAACACCAATTTAGCCTTGAGTTGGATTTGAGACTCCAGAGATCATGTCTCATGCAGGAGAACCTACAAACATGACAAAAGATGAGAAGACCTTCAAAAAGGCTTTCTTTGATATGACAGAGATGGTAAAGGTCCTATATGAATAGAGGAATACCAGGTTGCAAGGGAAAGTTCCAAACCTCCGAAAGGAGAAGGATCTTTAGGAGGAGGTAATGGAAATCGAGACAAACCTCCACCCTTTCCACCATCTTCTTCATCACAAGAATATTCACCCTCTTTCAATAACACAACCCTTACTCATACGCATCATCATACTTCAAAAGGAATTGTTAAATCAGCTCATTAGGGGATTTTTGGGGTATAAAATGGGCCTCCTAAGGAAATTATAAAATAATAGTGGAAATAATAAAATAATATTACATTACATCTCCAAATTTTAGAGGGAAAAAGAAAAAACTATTTTTTCAACTCGTATTTTCAACTTATCTCCCTGTGGGTTTACTCAAATTTCTGGTGGAAACACTCGTTGGTTGCATAATTTGATTCTTCATCCAACGAATACCCATGTTGCATAATTTTGATGGAGCTTGCTACATGAAAAATGATAAATACATGGAAAACGTCATTGTAATCATGTTTTTTTATGTATTTCTCATTTTTCATGTAGTAGGGTCCATCGAAAGTATGCAACATGGGTACTCTTTGGATGAGGAATTAAAATTTTCATCCAACAAGTACTCCTACTCTAAATTTGAGTACAACCTTAGGGAGATAAGTTGGAAATACAAGTTGAAAAAATAGTTTTATTATTTTATTATTTTTTAATCTTTTTACTTTTTTACTCCAAAAATGGTGAATCATCCCCCATGGTTGACGTCATCATCTTGAATCCTATTGGTTCTTATAAAGTTTATTTTGTTGGTACATTTTTCTTAGGAGCCCCATTTTAGACCTCAAAATTCCCCTAATGTTTTAAAACTAGATGTTAAATTTGAACTGCCCATGTATAATGGTGAATTGAATGCAGAGAAGCTTGATAATTGGATTCGTTAGTTGGAGGTCTATTGCAAGATTCAAAACCTTCAAGAGGATGACATAAATATTCGGTTATCTTCCTTGAGAATGGAGGGTGCAATACTGGTATTGTGGGAATCAAAGACCCAAGAGGAGATTAAAAAACATGGTAAGGTCTTAATTTCTTGGATTGATTTCATTGCTGTAATCAAAAGACAATTCTACCCTATAGCTTATATGCAGAAATCCATCATGAATTGGCAGAACTTTAGACAACTTAAAGGTCAAAATGTGCAATATTACAACCAAGAATTCAGAAAAAGGTCTTTGATGTTAGGTGTAGATTTGCAGTCACAAGACACATTACTGAAGTACATAGGGGGGTTACACAGTCACCTTAGGAATACTATCTTAATGTTTAATCCCAATAATCTAGATGATGTGTGTGTACAAGCCACCCATATTGAGGCAAGAGGGAAAAATACTCTAGAAGAAGGTAGTAAAATTCCATTTAAGGGTAAAGAGAAAGAAAAGGGTTTCATGGGAAAAAAAATGCATCCATTAAAAAGGAAGGAGAGAAAAAAATATGTAAACATTGTTCCAGAGAGGGACATGATGAAGCTCATTATTGGAAGCTTCATCCCAAAATGAAACCAAAGAAATTCAACAACAAAGGAAAAGAAAAGAAAACTCCCTTCATTCAATGGGATTTGGGATCTGATTCGGGTGATGAAACTAAAATAAATTGTCACACTAGTACTCCAAATGATGAAACAAGGATTGAATTATTTCATGTGAGCATAATCTCAAAACATAGAAAAATCAACACACCTTTTGATAGTGTGTCTCAAGGTAATTTGATATCTGATCACTTAGTCAAGAAACTTAATCTTGAAACCATTTTACATCCCAAGCCATATCCATTGGGTTGGATATGCATGGACACAAATTCACAGGTTACAAGAAAATGTATTCTTCAGTTTGCAATCACAGCAAACTTCATTGATGAAGTTGAATTAGATGTTGTACTGCTTTATATAGTAGGAATTGTTTTGGCTAGTCCTTACCTTTATGATAGAAAAGAAATCTTCTATCATCATGAAAACAAGTACCACTTGTTCAAGGATGGTGTGGAGTATATTGTGCGAGCTCATTGCAAGAAACTAAACCTTTCATTAGTTAATCTAGGGAAAATGAAAATACTAGTGAATTCAAGCAAGAATCTAGTGCTTCTTATGATCAAACCCAATGTTGATGTTGATAATGAATCCTTTAAAGGTTGTGATTGAAATTTGAAATCTCAATTGGTTGACGTAGTTAACCAATATGATGATATGTTTCAGGAACCAAAGGGGTTACCTCCCAAGAGAGGAATCCAACATGAAAAACACATTACAACAAGAACATGATAAAGGAGTTCATCCCTCTTGGGCTTCGTCTCCTTGGTATAGCTTTCAATGGCTTGAGCCTCTCTATTATGCTCAAAAGTGTAAAACAATGTGTTTACAATGCTCAAATGCTTCTGAAACAGGCTCCACTGAGTCCAGAATACTAAAAAATGGTCCCCTAGCCTCTTTTTTCTCCCCATTTGGTTGAAAACAACCTTAGCTATGACTCTGCCAGTCTTTCTACAATTTCCTCCTCCAAATCTAGCTAACTGTGAGTGAAATTCATTATCTGATGTTAATTCTGGTAGTTCCGCTGAAATTGGCGGTCCCTCCAACTCCCCGCCTATCTCGCAGTTAACACCGAGTGGTCACATGCAAGGTGGTTAGGTTCGATGGTTAAGGCGACGATTCCGGCAACTCCATTGCAAATCACAATCGGCGAGAATCAACGAGTCTTATGGTTTGTAAATGCGGTCATGGACGATGTGCAATTACGATAAGTAGTGGACCCAACAGAAAAATCAACTGCACTATAATTTGTATCGCATTCGGAACATCTCACAATTGACACGGTCAGAGGTAATATATATTTACTAGACTCTGCAATGTGCGATATGTGATTGTGACATCGCATCGCAACCTAGTATGTTGTGATCTATGTTTACGATATCGCATCGCAACCCAGTACGCTAGGGGTCAATTCTTTAATCGTCGACCCACCTGTGATATGTTAGTTAAGAAACAATACGTACGTGGAGTGGTTAGTCCTTTGGTTTTCTTTGTGGGAGGTCGTGGGGTCAAGCCTGACCTCCAACCTATCTTGCCAACAAAATTATGATCGAACATTAGGAGGACATGTGGTAGCCTCCGGCTTAACCACGTGCCACCTCCTTATAGGTCCAAACCCAAAACATGCAGACCAATGAAATTCTAACACTTGTCACCTTCTGATTCATCACCTGCAAGGAATATTTTGAGGATATTCCACGAAATATTATTTTTTCCGACTGTGTTGTACAGATACTCAGTTAGGATCCCTGTTAGCTCCTGCACCAAATTTACATGTTTGGGAAAATGAACAGATCGTGTTTCTAGCTGCATACATCATATGTTTCAGGCAAAACAAGTCGTGATGGATTTAGGATAGCGAGCACTATGCGATCATTAATTTTCCACACCATTCTGATGACTTTTATTTTTTAGAATAATTTTGAGCACCTAATCATTCCTCCCCACTAGAAGCATTTTGAAACCCAAAAGATCACTTTCAGTTGTCTAGTAGGTGAGGGTACAATTCCCTCACCTTTCCAACCTCTATCCATTTGGCTTTGTCCATGTTCGTATCAGTAGCAACATCCTTCTTACCAAGATGATACAATACATTATGATGAAAATGGTAAAAAAATTCCTCCACTTGATTCCATTGACTCAAGCTTGAATGTACATCTTGAAAGTATGTATTTTTTTGAACATAACTTTCATGTAAAACAAAATGAAGCTTTAAGGAAATTAGTTATAAAAAATATAGGCATAGAAAGTACATCACTAAACTTGTTGCTCATACCTTTCTTATACCTTTTGACCAAGTGGAATAGTAGAAGAAAAACCATCCAATGAAAGTGTCTTTGTCGCTGCAACTTAAACACTGCACCATTGAAAAATTCTGAATGAAATGAAATGGGCTTACCATATTAAATAAATACTGCGCCCATGGCATAGTCATACATAAACCTGAAACTCAAATGACTTTTTCAAGTTTAGAAGAGAAAGTATAAGGGCTGAAATGGTCTTTTGTCTTAAAGCATCAAATGCCTCTTATTGTTTGCCTCCCCACTGGAAGACCTTTTGCACAACTACCAAAGAATGTAAATGAGATACAATAGAATAAAAATTAACAAAATATTTCCTCCAACATCGGCCTACTCCCAAAAAACCTCTTATACAAATGACTATCTGTAGCATTGACCAATCCATAATGGCATCAATCTTGGAGTGTTCTAACTTCAACTCACCTTCTCCAATATCATGGCCCAAGTACATCAAAGAGGTTTTATCCAACATATACTTTGAGATATTCAATAACAAATGTTATTGACATAAGACATCAAGTATTTCTTTCTCATACATGACATGTTCATAATGAAATTTTTTGAAAATGAAAATGCCATCCTAGTAGACTATCATGTCTAGAAATGGCTTCAATACATCTTGCTTCATATGCATGAAAGTAGTAGGAGCATGGCAAAGACAAAAAATCATAACAAGCCATTCAAACAAACCTTTCTTGGTTTTCAATGCCGTCTTCCATATGTCTCCTTCAACAACTCTACTTTGATGAAAACCACTTCATTGAACCTCCTAATGGTCGATCAAAATTTGGTTGGCAAGACAGGTCGGAGGTCGGACTCGACCCCACGATCTCCCACACAATAGACCAAAGGACTAACCATTCTGCCTATGCATTGTTTCTTAAATAACATATCGTAGGTGAGTCAGAGATTAAAGAATCATCCCCCAGCGTACTAGGTTGTGATGTGATATCACAATCGCAAATCACAGCGTACCGGGTTGCGATGCAATATCGGAATCACAAATCGCACATTGCAGAGTCCCGTATATATATATAATATATATATATATATATTATATATATATATATATATATAATATATATATATATATGATATATATATATATATATATATATATATATATATAATATATATATATATATATATATATAATATATATTACTCTAACTCCACTGATTGTGATATGTTTCAGATGTGATATAGATTATACTGCAGTTGATTGTTCCATCGAGTTTGTTGCTTATTGCAATCGTACATCACCCACGATTGCATTCACAAACCATAAGATCTGCTGATTCTCACCAATTTTGATTTGCAATGGAGCTGCCAGAATCATCGCCTTAACTGCCCAACCTAACCACCTTGCATGCGACCACTAACCTTAACTGCGATGTAGTTTGGCAAGTTGGTGAGACTGTCAAATTTGACAGAACTTCCACAATTAACTCCAGATAATGAATTTAACTTGAAGTTAGCCAGATTTGTAGGAGGAAATTGTGGCAAGACTAGAAAAGGTCATAACTAAGGAAGTTTTTGACCAAGTGGGGAGTAGAAAGAGGCTAGGGGACCATTTTTTAGTATTTTGGACTCATTGGAGCATGTTTCAAAATCACTTGAGCATTGTAAACACATATTTTTACACTTTTGATCATAATAGAGAGGCCCAAGCCATTGGAAGCTAGACCAAGCAGACGTATCCCAGAAGGGGTGAACTCCTTTATCATGTTCTTGTTGTAATGTGTTTTTGATGATGTTCAGTACATGTTTATGTTGTTTTTCAGTCTTTTATTTATGTTTAATTGCTCATAAAATTAACATAAAAACTCATTTTTCACTTGCAAAAATTCATGAATCCTTAAGCACAATGAAAGCATTTTGTTTCTAATATGAGGAGGATCTTAGAACAACAATCTAATATTCTAAATAAAATCAGAAACCATCCTCAAAGTCTCCTCCAATAGCCAAAGTCAATGTTAGTCAAACCTCCTCAAATTTGGGTCAAACACAAATTTTTGGCCCTACAGTAAAGGCTAAGTTTCGACCTCGTAATGACCTTAGAATTTAAGTGTTTTTCCACGAAAATATGTCAGACGTTCGAGTTGTGGTACCGTAGAAATTTCATATTTCTTCTTGTGCTTTGACTATCTTCTCTCTCCTTTGACTTCATCCTTGTTCTCATTTAGGTGTAGAAGATACTTGAAGATCTTATGATGAATGATGTCCCCAAGAGGACGAAAATATCTCTGATATATAGTTGTCCAGGAGGGTCGAATAGGTGCAAACTAGTACGACTTGTATAAGGAGGGCTGACCTGATCATCTTGTGGGCTTATGGCTCCAAACTTAAAATTAAATTTCTTTTTCTTTCAAATGTCGAAATGGAACATGACTCAAATACATTCTATTTTTACTCATAATAAATTATTTTAAGTCTTTTTGACTCTTTTAGCATGAAGAACATTCCTTAATAAGAAATACATTAATGATAATTTTATATTATGGAGGCTGAACCTAGTTATAAATTTCAACACTCCCTCCAAGTATCCTCCAATAGTGAAATCCAATGTTGGTTAAGCCTCCTCAAATTCCCTTCAAACATGGATTTTTGGACCTACAGTAGAGGCCAAGGTTTTTTACCTATAATCAACTCAAAATTTGAACCCTTTTCCACATAAATATGTCATACATGCGAGCTACAGTAGGGTATAAATTTTAACTTTCCTCTTGTGGTTTGAATATCTTCTCTCTCTTTTAAATTTGGCCTTCTTCTTCTTGTTTAGTTACATAAGATACTCAAATATGTGATGATAAATGATTTCCCCAAGAGGTTGAACTTGTCTCTTATATATAGGTGTCAAAGAGGGTCAAATAGGTTCCACTAGGCCGACTTCTCCAAGGAGGTCCAACTTAATCATTTTGTGGGCATATGACTCAAACATAAAACTCAATTTTTTTTCTTTCAAATGTCCAAATGACATACATTTTCTTTTGACTTGTAATCAATTCTTTTTTACTCTTTTTTACTCTCTAGGCATGAAGAACATGCTATAAATGTAATAAATACATTAATGATAATTTTATATTATCAAGACTGAACCTAGTTACAACTTTCAACACAATATTACTGATATAATAAATGAAGGTCATGTGGATTATGTGTAGAGAAATTTTCCCATGGTAAGAAGATTAATATTCCACATGAATACATATGAAAGTGAGATACAAAAGTAAAAGCATGCATGGTAGCATTTTTCATGAATAAAATCAAAAAGTCATGTATATTTTGGTAACTTTTATTTGGATATCTTTATGTTGATTGTAGATTTAGTGCATATAACACATTTTAGGTTAAGGGAATTGGTACATATTTAAGGTTAAGTGAATTTTTAATTTTATTCAATATCCATTGGATACTAGAATCAAGAGTCAACATAAGCTCAGGGTTTTCGACCCAATTCCATTATTATAACAATATCCCTAATATCATTGGACATGAGAGTGGAGTTGGGGTTATTAAAGCTATCATTAAAATTATGTTAGTATTATTCTCATACAATCCACGTGCAATCAAACTCATATTCAAGTACACAGTGAGATATAATATATATCCCATAGTACACATCACTAAGAAGTTGTTCATTTTCAACCCAATGTCAAAGCCAACAGGATTAATTCCCATGGTATGGATTTGGAATACTCTAAAAGTTTGTTGGCATTTCATCCATTAATATCAAAGTGAACAAATAGTTGGAACAATCTTAGCTTTAATTCTAGTGATGATGACTTTTTTCATGATTTTTCAAAAGCTAGTCTAAGTTTATTACATACATGGAATTTGATAATATAATTTTTTGTGATGTTGTAATTTTTTTGGAATTTTTTATATATGAATGGATTTAAGATCATGAAAAATTATAAGATGTTTGAATTTGTTGACACCTAATCATGGCGATTGGGTGACCACTTGTAAATAATGTAAATAGTAAAAAATGGAAAATGAAGATTCATCGGGATGTGAAACCCAAGAGTCACCCGTGTATATAAAAATGAGGAATCCTAATGAATAAACACTGTTGATTTGAGGAGTTACCTCCTGTCTTGACATGGTATTAGATCCAGCCCCATTTTTAGCATTTTCTTTCCAGTAGCTCTTGTCTACTTCCAGATTCCCTTCTCTATTGTTTTTCCATTGAATGTGTCCAATCACTGGTCATGAAGCTAGAAGCGTTGAAGTGTTATGTGTTGGAATGGTTCGTAAACCATCTCTTGAAATATGTGTTTTATTGAGTGAAATTTGTGAATGTCATGGTAGAGGACGACATGGTCGTGTCCTCAATACTATGTTGAGCTCCTTTGAAGATCAATTTCCTAGAGGATCAAAACCTGTGTTGTAGTGGAGGATCGATTTTATGGTATGTCGATTTTTTTCCTGAGCAAGTTACCTCTCGTGGTTATTACATTGAGTTCTTTGGTATTAATGTGGTATTAATGTCTATACTGGTTGGTGGTATCACCGTTTGTGTCACCCTTAAGAGAAACTGTTGAATGTGACCAAACTAAAGGGTTTTGCACAGAGAACGAGAGGATTAATTATTTGTATCCTCCACCTTCTCCTCACAATATGACTTCATTCCTCGCATGGGCAAGGAATAAGGTTGTATTGAATTCGATCCTCCCCCCGCTCAGCCCTCCTACATAGTTAGCTCTCCGTTCATTGCACCTTCATTGATATCACAGTTAATACCTTAGCATATCCTAGTAGGACCTTTATCTCAGCATATACGTTGCTCCTAGCACCACTCTCCTCGCAACACTAGTCCCCTCACATCATGGGTCCCGAACCCACTGTTTCTCACTCCATACAGTCGACCCTCTCCATACAGTGTTAAACCACCTCTCAAATTTTAATTGGTATTAAATCCTTCCCATACCACTACTCAGTCAATACGTTGACCCTCGTACATATAAACCCTCCCATTGAAGCATTTTTACAGTACATAGATTTTAAAATGCATTCATTGATATCTATTGTGGGAGTGGTTCTCACTGAAAAAGAGAACTAGCCAGAATGGTCACAGAAGATCAAACATACTCTCATTTTTAATGAGTTGTGGAAAGGAGTTTATGTTGGAGAAGGAGACAATGAACTAGCACAACCTACCTCGAACAAGGAATTCGCCATTTGGGAAAAAAATAATAGCAAGGCCTACGCCTTGATTGCATCATCTATAAATGAAGAGGCTAGTCACCATATTTCACCATTTTCGAATGCTTTTGAAGCCTTACAAAAATTGAAGGAACTCTGTGACTCACACTCTGCACTTGAAGTTGTTCAAATGATGATTAAATTGTTCGGCCTTGATTTAGAAAATGATGATCCTCTTTCTCTTGGACCAGAAGTAAAATCTATTATGTATGATATCAAAGTCACTAATGTTGAACTAGACATTCCTCTAATAGATTTTGTCAAGGCACTTTATCCCACTTAATTATCTTGAGTCATTGCAAGAAAATGGAAACCTCAAAGAAATTACATTTGACTCCCTTGTGAATAAATTTGTTGAGAGAGAGAATTCTTTTGGGAAAAAGACAACTCCTTAGTCTTCTGAAGAAGTTGTATGTCTTGCACATAGAGAGAAGAATCATGCTCAAGATTCTTCCAGAGGAAGAGGTGGTTGAAGAGGAAGAGGAAGATGAAATTTCAAAGGCAGGGGGGCAGACTCTCTCAAGGAGAAAAGTATGATTTTCATTGCATACGTTACAATAGAGATGGATCACATGATGCATCCACATGCATGTTCTCTTGGGACATAATTGAGCAGGAAAGAAATCAACTCAAAGGTAAAAACCAATGAAAAAGAGAAATGCAAAGCACCTGCATCAGCTCACTATGTTGTGGCACATTGTAATATTGGAGTAAATGAAGACTTTTTTAATTCTTCACTTTCTTCTTGGAAAAATGATTGGTTTCTTGATTTAGGAGCAACTTGCCACATGACTTTTAGAAGAGATTTTTTTGAAGAATTTACTGACAATGTTGATGGAGTAGTATATTTTGTAGACAAATCAAAACTCAAGCCATCAAGGCTTGGCACAATCAAGCTAAAATTGCCTGGTCTTCCAAACTTTCTTCTATATGATGTTTTATATCTGTCACATTTGAGGAGAAACTTGTTGTCCTTGGTCCACATCTGCCAGCAAGGGCACTCCATTCATATGTCTGATGGCAAGGTTGAGGTGAGAAAAGCATAAGATCACTCACTTGTCATGACGAGGATAGAAGAAGAAAGGCTTCTCAAGCTGCTAGGTACCTCTACTCATGCACAAAATTTCTCATACAATTCTCATTATGATGAAGGTACATTTCCATCAAGTCTATTATGGCATGCTAGATTTGGACACTTGAACTATGATAGCCTTCACTTGTTGAATAAAAATGGTGTTACTGGTTTGCCTACAATTCCTAGGAAGCTTAAGCAATGTGATGCTTGCATTCTAAGAAAGCATAGCAAACAGTCTCTTCATGATTCACATTCCAAGGCACATAAAAAACTTGAACTCATTCATTCATATTTATGCGGTCCAATGCATGTTCCTTATGCAAATGGAAATAAATATATGATGACATTGATTGATGACTACACGAGAATGTGTTGGGTTTATTTATTGAAGAACAAATATTATGCTTTTCAAACATTCAATAACTTTCGTACATGGATTGAAAATGATGCACAATCTCATATTAGCTCTATTTGCACTGATAATGGAAAAGAATACACTTCAAATGAATTTGAAAACTATCTTCACCAATATGGGATCAAACAACAAATAATTCGACCTTATAATCCCCAACAGAACGGAGTAGCTGAAAGAATGAATAGGAATCTTAAATATGGTACCTTCCATGATGTTCTTCAAGAATGTAAAATTGATGTTTTGGGATGATGCAATTCTATGTGTTGTATATGTAAATAATAGATGTCCATCTAATGCTATTAGAAACAAGACTCCTTATGAAATGTGGTATGAATACATTCCTTGGTAAAGCATCTCAGGGTCTTTAGTTCCACCTCTTATTCCTTGATACCAAAAGTACATGGAAACAAACTTGGTGTAAGGAGTCATAACTGTATCTTCTTCGAGTATTCAAATACCTCCAAAGCATACTATATCTATGATGAAGTTAATAAAAAGTTTGTTGTATCTAGAGATGTAATCTTTCTTGAATGTTCCAAAGATGACAATGTTGTTGAGTGAAAACTTGATTGTTTGGATAGATTCGAAAATGCAAAATCATTCCAAGAATTTGATAATCAAATTCCACATCTTGAAGAGGGGACTCCTATACTGGACTAATTTGTGGAATCTTCTTTTGAAGCACTCTCTCCCCTACATGAAACTCCAACCACTAATGATATTTTGATTGATGTGATTTACATAATTGGGAAACTCAATCTTGATTCAGTCCCAACCCAATCAACTGAGTAGCCTGGACTATCTCAGAAAGGTCCCCCAAAGTGGCTGAAAAGGACACTTGAAAGTGTTCATCCTGATGAAGTTGGAAAGACAGGAACAAGAAATTCAACCAGGAAAAATGGAGGTAATGTAGATGATTCTGATTCACCTATTGATATGGATGTTTCTTATGATTGTGAACTGAATTTGTCTACATATTTTGAACCAAATTCCTTCAAAGAATGGCACTTGGAAGTTTTTTAATCCTCCATCGGGAACCAAACCAATTGGCGGCAAGTGGGTCTATAAGAACAAGTATAAATTGGATGGCTCACTTGACAAGCATAAATCCAACCTTGTGGCAAAAGGTTTTACACAAAAGGAAAGGGTCAATTATGAGGAGACTTCTCCCCCTATAGCAAAATAGGCTACCATCCGAACACTCTTTGGTTTAGTAGCTCAAAACGGTTGGAAAGTCCATCAAATGGACGTAAAATCTGCTTTCTTGAATGGAGACCTAAAAGAGAATATTTTTATGTCTCAACCTGAAGGATTTTATGTGAAAGAACATGAACATAAAGTGCAAAATTGTGAAATCCTTGTATGGCCTCAAGCAAGCACCGCGACCCTAGTATGAAAAGTTAACTATGCATCTTCTAAAACTCAACTTCAAAGATTATGATCTTGATGATGCAACTTTGTTTGTCAAGAAATTTGGCAAAACAATTGTATATGTTGTGGTATATGTGGATGATCTTTTGATGACAGGGAACAATGAGAGCTACATTGCATCCATAAAGAAGGAATTGAGGAAATATTTTGAAACGACTAACTTGGGCTATGTTCCCTACTATCTTGGTATTGAAGTAACTCAACATCTGAAGTCTATATTCCTCTCTCAAAATAAGTACATTGGAGATATCTTGAACATGTTTGGCATGGCTGAGTGCAATTCTCTGACTACTTCAATGGAACAAAAATTAAAGCTCACATCCATTGAAGGAAAAGAATTTGAGGATGCAACAAAGTATAGACAGCTTGTAGGAAGTCTCAACTACGTGACTACTACTAGACCAAACATTTCGTTTGTTGTTGGAATCCTCTCCAGGTTTATGCAAAAGCCTTGTGAGGGACATTGGTCTATTGCAAAAAGAGTTCTAAAGTACTTGAAGGGAACTCAAGACTTTGGACTCAAGTATAAACAAGTTGGCGACTTTAGCTTGATTGGATACTTTGATTCAGGCTTCGATGGAGACAAAGAAATTGAGGTATCTACTTCCAGTTATGCTATGAGTCTTGGATCATGAGCTTTCTCCTGGAGATCACGCAAACAACTAGTTCCAACAGATTCCACAACAGAGGCATAATATGTGGCAACAACTGAGGCAACAAAAGAAATTGTGTGGCTCAGGAAAATTCTGGAAGATTTGCAGGTAAAACAAGTACATTCAACTTCATGCATGATTAAAACACCTCTAGAATAAAGTTGGCCAAGAACTAGAAGTTCCATGATCGAACGAAGCACATCAATACAAAATACCATTTGATTCGACATCATGTTGAGGCCACGCCAATTCATCTACACCATTGTTCCACTAATGAGCAGATTGCAAACATCTTCACCAAAGTGCTTGGAATAGAAAATCTTGAAAGATTCAGAACGATGCTTGAACTCACCAGCGTCCCTTCAAATTAAGGGGGGAAAATGTTGACACCTAGTCATGGGGATTAGATGAACACTTGTAAATAATGTAAATAGTAAATAATGGAAAATGAAAAGTCATCGGGAGGTGAAACCCAAGAGTCACTCCCTTCTGTATATCACAATGAGGAATCCTAATGAATAAACACAGTTGATTTGAGGAGTTACCTCCTAGCCTGACATAATTATATAAACTCTACAATTCAAATTTACAATTAACTAAATTTCAAGTAAAATTGACTATAAAATATACCTAATAAAATATAGTAGTCTAAAAAAACCACAAAATAGCCTGAAAAATAATGGAAATTCCAGCAAGATTATGACAAAATCCTCTAGAAATTTTTGAAAATCTGAATTACAACTATCAAACTTCAAGATTTTGGGTGCCCCAAGGGTTCTTGATAGTGTTGAATCCATTTCCAACATCAAAAAAATACATCAAACATTGTAACGTTCTGATTTCAATTTCTTTTTGCTAGATTCCCACAATCAAATTGTAGTCCAAGCCAATTTATGAAATCAATAAACAACCCCTAACAAAATAATTTAAAATATACATTTTCTATAATAATTATAGACCATTTCTTTTCAATATCTTAAGAAAATAGTTTTCATATTTCAATGATACTCCATTACTAAATCCATTTTGAACCAAACCCTATAATTTTTAATATGAATTCACTTTTCCATTGACTTTGAATATATTTGTTTATGAACCCAAGTAATGAGTTGTGTCTAATAATCATGTCCAAAGAATGTACTTGTGAAATCTGATTTATGATCAACATAATATCGATAAAGAATTTTATGGGAAATAATATTTAGTTTCTAATAAATATTTTATAAATTAAAATACATAAAGTTAAATATAAAAATATTTAAATAAAATTATATGTATATTGTTATTATTCGTATTATGAAATGTATTGGTTTATCTAATTGTATAATAATACCTTGAATTGAAAATATAAATTAATTCCCTGCGATTCATGGAAAGAGAAGCAATTTTGAAACTTAATTTGTAACGAATATAATAATGGCAAAGAAATAATATGACCAGCCAGCATGAAACTGGAATTCACGTTATTAAATTTAGAAATATTTAAAATTAAAAGTTGAAAATTTTAATTTCAGTTACTAATTGTAAATTGTTTACCCAAATTTCATAAGGTGTTGTTTATCCAAATTTCATAAGGCGTTGTTTAATTAGGGATGGCCTGACTTCGGATGACGGATAATAGAGCTTGACTAAATGACTCGGGATTAGTTTTTTTCTACATTTTCTTAACAGAAAGTAGCGATTGGGACTCCAGCGATGCACTTCGGATTCGGATCAGGTTTGGAATTTTAAATTTATTTTATTAGTTGATTTGAAATTTGATTGACCATTCTTTGTTTTTCTCTTTATTTCCTCTTTAAATTTTATGGAGGGCAGTTGTTTTTAGTGCTGGTCGGTTTGTTGTTTTTAGTGCTGGTCGGTTTTCTATAGATTAGTGAGTGTGAAGTGAAATAAGCATGCAGGTAATTATACATAAAAGAAGAATCTTCCCAGCATAATATGCCATTAGTTTAGTTTTTTCTAAGGAACTGTATATCAACAATGTTTAATGAAAGAATACTAGTATTTTAATTTTTCACTACTCAATTTCATTTCCAGCCAATCCACCAAAGAAAACAGACCAAAATTAAGTGTATTTTCGGTTGACGGTAAAGAAAATAAGTGAGGCAACTAAACAGATTATCTAAATAAATCTGTCTAAATCACTCGTGACTAAGCAATTTAAATATTTATCAAATTTACGATTTCAATTTATCAAATTTATGATTTTAAATTTTTTAGCAGTCGGAACTTTCCCTGTCTCCACATTTCCGTTCCATGTGGAACACGTTTCGCACATCTCTAACAGGTATGCCCATCAGAAGGTCGGAATATAAGGACATCCTGGTATGGAAGCTGCCACGGGACCCTCTTCCTGTCTGAGTTAAGGACATTTATGTTGCTCTTTATCTAAACTCTGATTTCACAACACAAACGATTTTTCCTCCGTCATTTTGGAAAGTACCATTCCCTACAAAGATGATTCTTCTATCATGGCTCATTTTCTGGAACAGGAATCTCACGTGGGAGGTATTGCAGAGGAAGGGATGACATGGTCTTGGACGCTGTGCTTTTTGCCGGGTTGCTGAGGAATCAAACTTCCATATGTTCTTTCAATGCCACACGACTCTTCAAATCTGGTACGAACTGTCTTTTTCCATGGATTTCCCTTACACTATCTTTTCTTCTGTATAGGAAGGCATCTTATGGTGGAGTACTCAATCTGCTGCTCGACGCTCTTTGTTTCTCATGGTCTGTTGGCACATCTGGAAATGGAGGAATATCTCCATTTTTGACAACATACGACGGCCTGTGTCTTCCATTTTGCAATGTGTCACTGATCTTTCGAACAGCATGGGGATATAGGCTCTGCTCTTCTATGTGATGTATCAAGTTATGATTCTGTTTTTCCTATTTTATGATCTCCTTCCCGGGATGCTCTTTCATATTCTGCACATGTGAATCTCCATTCTCTTCTCTTGATTGTGCAACGTGCCTATCATGTATCTTATGGATATGTATTTGCGTCTTATATACATCTGCCAGCATTGGGCTTTATCATCCATGCTCACGGTACCGAACATATGTAATGAACATTACATCTATATAACAATATTTGATTTTTCTACTGAAAAAAAAAAGACATTCAGTGGAACGTCAAATTTCCATGCCGACATGGGGTGTTATAATTGTTGAGACCGTAATTTCACCTGTGCTGATTTATTGCTACTCCAGCAAAACCATTTCCGGAAAACCACTAATTCATTTCGCACTGCTTTTCGCAAAAGGTTGTATTTGTCAGAGGGCCTCTGAACACGCCAACTAACTGACACAGAGGGCCTCTGAACACGCCGACTAACTGACACGCGTCTTGTGTACGAACACAAAACCACCCATTCCCCAAACACTAAACTTCGATTGGTTTGTGTGAGTTAGGTGTGCGAATTGCGTCCAATCAAGTCAACGAACATGGATCTTCAAGTCAACGGACATGGATCTTCATCAACCTCCCAGAACATTAATTTTGGTTTTTCCCGCACGTTTCATTTAATGCATTTAATACTTGTCATAGTCTTAGGTAAAATCTTTAAAGTTTTCATACGGCATGTATTTTTTTTAACCCATATATAATGTGTATGTGTTGACTTTTAATTATTATTGCACACGGGATGAAATGAGAAAGGTGTTCGCGGTAGCGAATAGAAAAACCAGGGGAGCGCACTGAAGTGTGAACAAAATTGAAACCAGAGCAGGGATGAAATGAAAAGAAAACTTGCGGCAGCAAATGAACATTTAAAATTCCTTCTTTTACAGGTGCTTGGAGTTGTTTGTTGAAAAGAATGGGAAGGCAATGTAACTTTTTTTTATTTGAATATGAAATGTAAAATCCGGAGCATTTTGAATGTAATGAAGAATTTCACACAGAAGTGAATGTGAAAGAATTTATTTTACAGTAGTAAATTTTATAAGAATTTTTTATTCTACAATAGTAAACGTAAAAACTTTTCACACACCAGTGAAAAGAAGATTTTACACAGCAGTGTAAAATCATTTGTAAAAGAGGCAGGGTAATTTTGTTTTTGGTGAAAGTTTTTGGTGAATCCCTCCCAGAAAGAGAAAGAAATATGTATCATGCTTTTTATTAATGAATATAAAGGTTTTATTGGTGTGAAAAATCTATGTTCTCAGAAATTTTATTTAGCTTCCATGTGCAAAAGATCCTGAGGAGAAAAATAGAGCATTGCTCTGTATTAAGCCAATTGTTTGTTTTTGGGATTTTACCAGAAAAATCCCCAACAATGGTATCAGAGCAGATCTATGCTCTTTAAGGGTGTAAAGAAGCTGAAGGAAGGTTCTTTTTGTTGCAGCAGTAAATTTTCTCCTGTAAAGTGAAGTCTCAGGCAAAAGGATTCAGGTATTCCTCAAAGTTTTTTTTTGTGTTGCTGCTGAAGAAATAATCAGTTTTAAATACACAGTCAAGGATTTAGAAGCATAGTTAAAGAGTGCTAGAATGACCAGCACCAGCACTAGCATGGGTATGTTTAATCCTCAATTCCCACAGTTCAATGGGAAAAACTATGACTATTGGGCAATAACTATGAGAGCCCTGTTTGCCTGTCAAGATTTATGGGAATTAGTTCAAGATGGTTTTGAAGAACTAGCAAATGAAAATGAGTTTAATAGATTAACTCAGGCAGCGAAAGATCTATTAAAGAGAAATAGGAAGAAGGATTCAAAAGCCCTTGTATTTTTGTATCAAGCAGTAGACCAGAGTGTGTTTCCAAGGATAGCAACAGCTAAGACATCCAAAGAAGCATGGAAAACTCTCAAGACAACCTATCAACATGGAGAAAGTGAAGACAACAAAACTACAGTTGCTGAGGAGAGATTTTGAGAATCTGAACATGAAAGAGTCAGACAATATAGACTCATTCTTCACACATGTGATTGGATTGGTCACACAAATGAGGACTCATGGAAAAGTTCTTGAAGAAAGGAGGAGAAACTTTTGAGGGTCCTACCCTCAAAGTTTGATGTGATTGTCACCACTATAGAAGAGACAAAGGATCTCTCAAACTTTTCAGTTGATGAACTCCATGCATCACTGATAACACATGAGCAGAGGTTAAGTAGAAATGAAAAATCATCTCTAGAGCAAGCCTTCAAGACCCAGATGTCCTTTGGAAGAGGAAGAGGTCAAGGCAGAGGAAACAAGAGAGGAAGAGGCAGAAGCCAAAGCAGAGGTGGAAGGAACAGTCCAGCAAATGCTCAAGAAAGAGGCATCAATCCAATCAGAACTAAGGCCGAGACAACAGTCAACAAAGTGGACAACATCATGCTCAAGGACAAAGGTATGAAAAATCCAATGTCCAATGTTATTATTGTAAAAACTATGGGCATTATGCCAATGAATGTAGGAAGAAGCAGCATGATATGAGTAATAGATCTAGTGCAAATACCACTAGAGAAAATATCAGCCAAAATAATGTGCTTTTAGCTTGTAACATGGCTGAAACAAACAGTGATGATATATGGTTTCTAGATTCTGGTTGTAGTAACCATATGACAGGAAACATAGCCCTGTTTTCCAATTTAGATCAGAGTGTGAAGTCACAAGTCACACTTGGGACTAATAGTAAAATTTCTGTTATGGGAAAAGGAGAAGTAAAAATATTTACAAAGAAAGGTGAAAAGAAAACCATAGCAGATGTCTATTATGTTCCTGGAATGAAGTGTAACCTCTTGAGTATTGGACAGCTTGTTCAAAAGGGTTACAATGTTTTCTTTGAGAATGATGTATGCACCATCATGGACAGAGCACCCAGCAAGTGATGCATTGTTGAAGTGAAGATGACAAGGAACATAATGTTCCCTCTTAGAATAAGAGTAGATTTGAAAAACAAAGAAGTAATTGCAGC
>APFE031657433.1:0-18631 GCA_000404065.3 Pinus taeda | reverse complement strand
ACTGGATTGGCGGCAAGGGAGAAAGCGCCCACATTTGAATATCTGACATGGATCTTGCTGCAAGAGGAGGAGCGGCGGCAGAACCTGAACCCCTAGAATGATGATCTTGCGCTGATGGCGAAATGGCGATCATTCAAAGGAAAGCAGCCACAACAGCAATCACAGTAGAAAGTTGGAACATCACAGAAGAATCCACATAAAGGTATGCCTGCAAATAATTCTATAAAGAAATGTTATTATTGTGGAAAGAAGGGTCATATACAGAATGTATGCTTTAAGAAGCAGGCTGATGATGCAAAGAGGAAGCAGGCAAGTGCAAAATACAGAGGATACTTTGTTGAAGAAGAAGATAAAGATTTTAGTCATGAATTTCGACTGTTCACAGTCGACTGTACCCTTTCAACATCTAATGAGGATGATATTTGGTATGTCGATTCCGAAGCATCCTCTCACATGGCAGGTAAAAAGGAAATTTTTTATAGTCTTGAAGAAAGTACAAATGGATCAAAAATCTACTTAGGAGATGATAGTGGATACGAGATTAAAGATTATGGGGTGATTCCAGTCAAGTTAACAAATGGAAAAATGAGTCACCTTAAAAGTTTTTTATATGTACCTGGAATTAAGAAAAATCTGATATCTGTATCCATGATGACTGATCAAGATATGCAAGTCGAGTTCTTCAAGACTCATTATGTGATAAAGGATTGCAGGAATGAAATAGTTGCAACAGGCATGCGAGTTGGAAACCTATATAGATTGGATGCAAAAAGTATATCAAAGCGAGCCATGGTTGCAGGAGGATCGACAATCGAACAACACTCGCATTAGAGGTTCGGTCACTTGAATTTACAGGACCTGATGTTATTGTACAAGAAAGGTATGGTTGAGGGGCTCCCTATCTTTCGTAATATTCAGTTAAATTGTGATGGTTGTGCCTTAGGTAAAATTCATAGAGAACAGTTTCCTGTGCATGATAGGAGGAAGAAAACAGATATTTTAGAACTAGTGCACACTGATATATGCAGACCTATGCAGACAAGGTCGCTAGGAGGAGCATATTATTTTATGTTATTTACTGATGACTGCACTAGATATTAATGGGTTTATTTTCTGAGTAAGAAGATTCAGACTTTCCAGTGCTTTATAGAATTTAAAAACTTGGTGGAAAAATAGTTTGGTAAGAGTATAAAAATTCTCCGATCTGATCAAGGGGGAGAATACAAGCTAGGGGAATTCATGAAATTCTGCAAATCTCACGGGATTGTTCAGCATTTTACAGTGCCACACACACCACAGCAAAATGAAGTTGCAGAGCGCAAAAACAGAACCTCAGTGGAGTGCGCAAGGAGCATGTTACAAGGTAAGGGTCTGTCTAATAGTTTTTGGGCAGAGGATATTAACACTGATGTATATTTGAAGAACAAAAGTCCTACCAGGTATCTTGGCTTCAAAACTCCTTTTGAAGCTCTATATGGATTCAAACGAACAGTAAAACATCTAAGAGTATTTGGGTCGAAAGCATTTTCCCATATACCCAAACCTGATAAGAAGAAATTAGACCCTAAAGCAGCTAGATGCATCTTTGTTGGTTATGGCACAGAATTTAAAGCATATAAATTATTCAATCCTGAGTCTTGTAATACATTTGCAAGCAGGGATGTAGTGTTTCATGAATAGGTACAAGAAGGGAAAGATGGCATTGGTGATTATTGGCACATTCCATTGTTGATGGATGAAAGCAGCGAGGATGAAAGAGAGCAGGAGCAGAAAGAAGAGCAAAAAGAAGAACAGGAAGAAGGTGATAATGCAAGCCCATTTAAAGTTGAAGAAAACAAATTTGAGGTAAGTCCCCTACCAAGGAGATCAGGTAGGAAGACTAAAAAACCATTAAAATTGAGAGACTATGCTTTGATGTCAAATGTTTTGAAAATTGTAGAGCCCACTAATTACAAAGAAGCTAATCAATTTAAGGAGTGGAGAGCTGCAATGAATGAAGAGATAGAATCAATTCTTAGAAATGACACTTTGAATTTAGTTGAGCTGCCTAAGAATAAAACACCCATAGGATGTAAATGGCTATTTAAACCAAAAATGAATGCAGACGAAAGTATAGAGAAATTAAAAGCTAGGCTGGTCACAAAAGGATATTCACAGCAGGAAGTTATAGATTTTGATGATACTTTTGCACATGTAGCAAAGTTAAATACAATCAGAATGCTTATTGCTTTAGCTACTAAATATGATTGGGAGCTACACCAGCTTGATGTTAAATCTGCATTTTTAAATGGTGATTTAAAAGAGGAAATTTACTTAGTACAGTCAGAAGGGTTTGTAAAGCAGGGGCAGGAATATCTTGTTTGCAGATTGAAAAAGGCTTTATATGGTTTAAAGAAAGCACCCAGGTCTTGGTACGAAAAGGTTGATTCTTTCTGTTTAGAGTATGGCTTTCATAGAAGTTTAAATGACCCAAATTTGTATACCGGGTACAATAATCAGGGGCATATTATTTTGATTTCTTTGTATGAAGATGACATGATTATAACAGGAGATGCAGATGATTTAATCAGAGGAATCAAAAGGCTTATGGCACAAGTTTTTGAGATGAAAGATCTCGGAAGCCTCCATTACTGTCTGGGATTAGAAGTATGCAGAGATACTGTTCAATCTTTTCTTACCCAAGGGAAGTATGCCAGAAATCTGTTGGAAAAGTTTGGTATGGATTAGTGTAGAATAGCAGTGACACCTTTGCAGCAAAATCTGAAGTTGTCCAGTGATGATGGCACTAAAGAGGTTGATGCTACAATGTACAGACAGTTGGTTGGCAGCTTGATATATCTCACAACAACCAGACCTGACTTGGCATACTCTGTTAGTGTGTTGAGCCAATTCATGTCAAAACCACTTGAAAGTCACTGGTAGTAGCAAAAATCGTGTTGAGGTATCTTTGTGGTATTGTTAACTATGGCATTTTATACACTGATGCATATGATGTTATTCTAGCAAGTTTTTCAGATTCAGACTGGGCAGGTAACTTGGATGATCGAAGGTCAATCACAGGTTACGCATTCAGCATAGGATCCGAGGTCATAGCATGGAGCAGCAAGAAGCAGAGTATTGTAGTCTTGTCTTCGTGTGAAGCTGAGTATCAAGCATTGTGTGCAGCGACGTGTGAAGCAATCTGGTTGAGAAGGCCTCTCAATGATGCAGGAAAAGAACAGAAGAATTCCACTTCCATCAAAAGCGACAACCAAAGCACCATTAAATTGGCATACAATCCAGTGTTTCATAAAAACACCAAACATATAGACACTCAGTTCCATTTTATCAGAGAGAAACTACAGTCAAAAGAAATTATCGTTGAATATTGTAAAACTTGTGACAATATGGCTGATATTTTTACAAAGCCTCTTGCACGTGTGAAGTATGAATTGTTTAGAGGGATGTTAGGAGTCCAGAACAAGCCTTTTTCCATTAAGGGGGGGAGTTGAAAATAATTAATATTATTTTGTATTAATGGAGAATTGGTTACATAAGTTGTAACGTATCTCCTTAGTTTAGGATTTGTTCCTAGAGTTTAGGAGTTTGGTTGCAACTTCCTGATTTCCAAAGTTGTACTTAAATGATGTAATCTTTCATTGATGATAATAGAGTGTACGAGAGTGATCTCTCTGTTTTGAGTGTAGTCTCCAGGTGCAAGCCTCACCTGTGAGCTACATCTCTTTCTTTCCAATTCTTTTCACATTTTATCTTTATTACCCCTCAGGCATGGCGTTCTCTAATTATTAGAGGTTTTGGACTTTTTAATTGGAAAAAGGGAAAACAATTTTGGCCACATCATTAATTTGTTTGTTAATTTAAATATTCTTTTTATTAGATATATAGTTTCGCACATTGAAAATCGTTTGAGACATTCAAATTATAAAGAATCTAAAATTCAAATATGTGATTTCAATTTTTTTTACCAATCTTAAAACCATTCAAATGAAAAATATCAAGTAATTTCAGATGAAAATACCAATAAAACTTCAGGTAGCCTACTGCCTCAGGCTTCCCCATACTTGTATATTTCATGTTGAAATGCTAATTTCAACTGTCGTGCAGCGACAGCGACTGCACACAGTTTTACCTTTGCGATGCGATCTTATCTCATATTGCAAATCGCATTTATGCCCCGCCGTCTCCGTTACGACGTGTTTTCTGGAGATTGTGATGTTGCGATGCGATCCGATCACAAATCACAAATCGCACCCGTATGATAGTGCTCCATTTTCTCTTCCACAGATTGCGATTCTGCGATGCGATCCAAATCGCAAATCGCACATTTCACCCTCTTCAAGATGATCTCAGTCGTCCGATTGAAATCAACGGTTGTGTACAGGCCTGCACCATATGGACTTAACGTGAATTAGAAGTTTCATTTTGACCACTAGTTTTGTCAGTAAAACAGTGAATGTAATTTACTGTGCGTTGGTAAACATTGGTAAGATTTTAATTTTATTTTTTTTTATTATTCACGGGAGTATGATATAGTTAATATGTATTGTTATGTTTTTTTTTAATGAGGTGAGTGAAGAATGCATCAGCACGCATGAGAAAAATACACAGAAGTGTAAATGTAATTTTTTTGTAATACACAGTAGTGCAAAGAAGGTCTTTTGGTTGTTGAAATGAAATATGCAGCAGCCTGAATGAAAAGATTTTTACACACAGCAGTGTAAATTTTTCTGGATAGACAAAGTAATTTTTTTTTGTGTGGAACTGAAGCGTTCCTGTGTAAAAGAAGATCAATCTTTTGTAACATCAGTCTTATTAATGAATACAATGTTTTTATGAGTGTGTGAAACTCTGTTCTTCAGAAAACAATTTTAGTTTCCGCCATGTAAAGAAACAGAGCATTACTCTCTGTTCGTTTTGTTTGGAATTATCAGAAATTCCAAACATTTCACATATTCATACACTTGCCTCAAATTATAAATAATGCACCCAAAAATTTGTGATTTCAAAAATTCTTTACCAATTTATCAGCAAAAACTTCTGCCTCGCACATTCCCCATAATTGTATGTTTCACATATTCATACACTTGTCTCAAATTATAAAGAATGGAGCCAAAAAATTTTGATTTCAAAAATTCTTTACCAATTTCTGAGCAATTTATACCATGAAGAACTTCTGCGTCAGGCATTCCCATACTTGTATATTTCACATATTCATACACTTAGTTTCAAATTATAAAGAATGCATCCTCAAATTTGTGATTTCAAAAATTCTTTACCAATTTCTGAGCAATTTCAAATGAAAAATGCCAAGAAAAACTTATGCCTCATGCATTCCCCATACTTGTATATTTCGCATATTCATACACTTGTTTCAAATTATAAAGAATGCAGCCCCCAAATTTATGATTTCAAAAATTCTTTACTAATTTCTGAGCAATTTCAAATGAAAAATACCATGAAAAACTTCTGCCTAAGTCATTCCCCATACTTGTATGTTTCACATATTCATACACTTGTCTCTAATTATAAAGAATGCACCCTCAAATTTGTGATTTCAAAAATTATTTACTAATTTCTGACCAATTTCTAATAAAAAATAGGAGGAAAAACTTTAGTTAGCCTACGGCCTGAGGCATTCCCTCAAGCTTGTATGCTCAACATATTCATACACAAGATAGAGATGTTCCCCCTCTCCACACCCACCAAGAATTTTAATAATATTCCAATGGCTAATAGTATTACAGGTTTGTATTATGCTCACAAATACATGAAATCCAGAAGTGCAATAGTTATTGAAAGATGGCTCTTGCAGGTTAGTAATAGCATTTCTATTCTTGACATGGTAGATGCTTTTGAGAATAAATAAAGGAAACTCTACATTCGACTCTTGAAGTTGCTTCCTCTTAAACTAATTAGTATATATGATCCAAAGAGACTCATAACACAAACAAAATAAAGCGTTGCAACTCTACAAACATTCATGGTGTATTTATAATCAAAATAAATTATTACATAAGATGAAGAGAAACGATTAGATAAGATGAAGAGAAACGATTACATAAGGAGATGCATCGGAATGTGGTAGATAAATGTGCGAGTCACTTTTCAGAAGGGAATTAATTTCTGAGAATAGCCATGCTACAGTCCAACATCAAGGTTTGGGTGGCCCATGCTTTCGGCATTGAGATTTGGGAGGCCCATCGCATCTTGTAAAAAAAACTCAAGCATTCCCATTAGTGTACCAAATATCCTTTGAACCAAATATTCTCTTACTCGAATCCCCATTAGTCTACCGAGAATCTTTCTTGGTAATCTCTGTACCCCAAAATGCCCTAATAGCGGATTCAACACTAAACTCAAATGTACCAAAATCGGCAATCGGCAATCCTTGCCTTAACTCAACAATGATTATATTGTCAGATTTCATGTATTTATGAACATAATGAAAACATGTATAGTGATGAAGATATTGAAACCCTTAGCCACATCAAGAGAAATCTGCATCCTTGAAAACCATGAAGATAACACAGTATATCTAGGCATTTTATTACCCCTCAGCCATGGCGTTCTCTAATTATTAGAGGTTTTGGACTTTTTAACTGGAATAAGGGAAAATAATTTTGGCCACATCGTTATTTTTTTTGTTATTTTAAATATTATTTCTATTAGATATATAGTTTCGCACACTGAAAATCGTTTGAGACATTCAAATTATAAAGAATCTAAAATTCAAATATGTGATTTCAATTTTTTTCTACCAATTTCAAAACCATTCAAATGAAAAATATCAAGTAATTTCAACTGAAAAATACCAAGAAAACTTCAGGTTTGCGTCAGGCATCCCCCATACTTGTATATTTCACATATTCATACACTTGTCTCAAATTATAAAGAATGCACCCAAAAATTTGTGATTTCAAAAATTCTTTACCAATTTATGAGCAATTTATACCACGAAGAACTTCTGCCTCCGGCATTCCCCATACTCGTATATTTCACATATTCATACACTTAGTCTCAAATTATAAAGAATGCATCCTCAAATTTGTGATTTCAAAAATTCTTTACCAATTTTTGAGCAATTTCAAATGAAAAGTAGCAAGAAAAACTTCTGCCTCATGCATTCCCCATACTTGTATATTTCAAATATTCATACACTCGTCTCAAATTATAAAGAATGCAACCCCCAAATTTGTGATTTCAAAAATTCTTTACCAATTTCTGAGCAATTTCTAATGAAAATTACCAAGAAAAACTTCTTCCTCACTCATTCCCTGTACTTGTATAGTTCACATATTCATACATTTGTCTCAAATTATAAAGAATGCACCCTCAAATTTGTGATTTCAAAAATTCTTTACTAATTTCATAGCAATTTCAAATGAAAAATACGAGAAAAAACTTCAGTTAGCCTTCCCTCAGGCAATTTCAAATGAAAAATACGAGAAAAAACTTCAGTTAGCCTACGGCCTCAGGCATTCCCTCAGGCTTGTATGCTCCACATATTCATACAGAAGATTGTTGGGAATTTTTCTGGTAAAATTCCAAAAACAAATTAACTGAACACAAAGACAATGCTTTGTTTCTCTCCACAGAATTTTGGCACATGGAAGCTTTAAAAATTTCTGAACAAACAAAGTTTTTCCTCACACAAAATAAAACTTGTATTCATTAATCAAAGACAACTTCAGTTACAAATTTCTTCCTCTCTCTCACAGAGATTCACCAAGAACATTTCCACAAAAATTACTCTGTCTCCTCTTGGAAAATCTCTTTTACATTCACTACTGTAAAAACAGACTTCAACTACAAAAAGTTACATTCACTGTTGTGTAAAAACAAAATATTACATTTACATTCTTCACATTACATTTCAATCTCCAAAAGAAACTTTTTCTCCCGTTGTTGCGCATATTACATTTCATACATTGAGATTAAAAAAAAACATTACATTTCATTGCTATGCATTTCAATGCATGAGCTCCACACAAAATTTCCACGTTGCCCTGTTCTGGTTTTTGTTTGTTTCACACTGCTATGTGTTTCACCCTTGCATTACAAAAAGTCAACAACGAAAAACTAAAACAAAAAAAACATTACTCGTTTCATATCTCATTGCATATATTTTTAATAATAAAAATAATATGCCCATACCTTTCGCTGATAGAAAATAATAAAATTAAAATTTTCACCAACAATTTACGAACCACGGTAAATTCATTAAATTACCTCGCTGACAAAACTACGGTCAAACACAAAACTTTCACTTCATGTTAATATTCATTCCCTATAGGCTTGTATGCAACTTTGAATTGATCGACGACGGACAGTCATCCTCTTAATCCAACGATTCAGAACAATATCGGACGGGCCTTTTCTTTCAAACTTTACGTCCCGATGAAAAATGGTTTTGCTGAACGTACAGTGGACGCGTGGCACATTTTTATTGCACCGGGGGTGATTGAAGGAATACCACTCCTTCCGTAAAAGCGGTTCGATGGAGTTCAGTGGTTTTCGGAAATGGTTTTATGGTCACCGTTTTAATGCTGCTACACAGTAGGTTGAAATTAATATTTCAACACTCCCCTTTAATTTCAATTGCTGGGCGTTCAGTCATACCCAAACATTTCCTCAAAACTTCAAAGCTTTTCTGGTCCAATGGCTTGGTGAGAATGTTTGCAACCTGCTCCTGAGTCCTACAATGTTGTAAAACAATTTCTCCATTTCTTACCAATTCCCTGATGTAATGAAACCTTGTGTCAATGTGTTTCGTTCTCTTATGAAACACTGAATTCTTGGATAATGCAATAGCTGAGCTATTGTCACAAAAAATCATCATTCCTTTTTTCTGCTCTTGGCCTAAACTTGTTAACATCCTTCTCATCCAAACTGCTTGGCATGCTGTTGCTATAGCTACCACATATTCAGCCTCTGCTGTAGACAACGCTACAATAGGCTGCTTCTTAGAAGCCCTTGAAATGGCTCCTGAACCCATGCGAAAAACATAACCAGATGTGCTTTTCTGATCATCTACACTTCCAGCCCAATCACTATCAGTGTATCCAATTAAATCTGAAGATTCTGAAGTAGTATATAAAATACCAAATCATTTAGTACCTTTAACATACCTCAGAATTCTTTTTGTTGCCTGCCAATGTGCTTCTTTTGGCCTCTCCATGAATCTGGAAATTAAACTAACAACAAACATTATATCTGGCCTAGTTGCAGTCAAATACATAAGGCTGCCAACTATGCTCTTATACAAGCTAGGATCAAAATCCTTGTTGTTGTCCTCTTTGCTGAGTTTTAATCCCATCGTTGTGGGAGTGATCGCTGCCTTGTTGTCCTGCATATTGAATCTCTCCAACACTTCATTAACATATTTTGCTTGTGAAATAAAAATCCCATTTTCATTTTGATCTACTTCTATTCCTAAGAAGTATCTCAGCAAACCCATGTCAGTGATCTCAAATTCTTCTTTCATGACTGATTTGAAATTTTCAATGAGGTAGTCATCATTACCTGTAAAAATAACATCATCAACATACAACACAACAATTAAAATTTTACCATCCTTTTCTTTGATGTAGAGGGTGGGTTCTCCCTCACATTTTCCAAATCCATTTTCCTGTAGATAGGAATCTATCCTACTGTACCATGCTCTTGGTGCTTGCTTCAGCCCATAAAGAGCTTTCTTCAATCTGCACACTTTGTGCTCTTGGCCTTTCTTTTCATAGCCTAGAGTTTGTTCAATGTAAACCTCTTCCATTAACACTCCATTTAAGAATGATGACTTCACGTCCATTTGGTAAACTTTCCACTTGTTTTGTGCTGCTATGGACAGCACTGCTCTCACGGTTTCTATTCTTGCAACCGGTGAAAAATTTTCCTCATAGTCTCTCCCATACTATTGCTTGTATCCTTTGACAACCAGCCTTGCCTTGTGTCTTTCTATTTTGCCTTCAGCATTACTCTTGGTCTTGTAAACCCATTTGACTCCAATGACTTCTTTACCTTTTGGTAGTTCAACCAAATCCCATGTCTTGTTTCTTTCTATGGCATTGATCTCCTCATCCATAGCTTCTATCCATTTCTTATCCTTAATTGCATCTTCAAAATGAATAGGGTCATCAACATGACAATACAAAGCAAACAAGGAATTCATACCTTCATTTGCTGCCTCTTGCTCATAAATGTCACTCAAATTTCTGAACTTCTTACCTCTTTCATTCGGTGTACAAGTGCTTGAAGATGCACTTGAATTTCCTCCATGTGGTGTTCTTGGAGAAGCACTTTCATTTCTCCTCAAGGGTGTTCCTTGCTGCCTTTATGTTGGCACTACTGTTTGGGGATGTGTTTCAACCATCTCCTCATCATCCTCATCATGAGACAAACAGTTTTTAACATTTACTGTTTTCTCTATGCTTCCATCCCAAGCTTCCTCCTCAATGAATTGAACATCTCTGCTCAGAAAAAACTTCTTGGTAGATGGGATATACAACCTGTAAGCTTTGGATTCCTCATTGTATCCAATGAAAATACATTTCTCCCCTTTGTTGTCCAACGTCCTCCTTAGCTGATCTGGAATGTGTGCATAAGTCACACATCCAAAAACTTTCATGTGGGTGACTCCTTGCTTTCTCCCACTCCATGCTTCCTCCGGAACTCTGTTCATGACTGCTTTTGTTGGACACCTATTCAAAATATATGCTGCACAATTTACAGCTTCAGCCCAATAATCATTTGGAAAATGCTTTGCCTTCAACATGCTCCTCGCCATATCCATGATGGTCCTATTTTTCCTTTCAGCAACACCATTTTGCTGTGGAGTGTACTTTGCTATAAATTGCTTATGAATTCCATTTTCTCTATAAAACCGTAGGAATTCCTTGGAGATATACTCACCTCCTCTATTAGTTCTTAGAACTTTGATATGCAGCCCACTTCGATTTTCTACAAGTGCTTTGAAATTTCGAAATTTTTCAAACACTTCACTTTTGTTCTTTAGAAAATAAACCCAAGTTTTTCTAGTAAAATCATTAATGAATGTTAGAAAATATTGGTTGGCTGCTAATGATGGATTTTGCATGGGTCCACATACATCTGAGTGGACAATCTCTAAGGGTGCTTTTGCTCTTATGCTTTTCCCTGATGGAAAACTTTCTCTCTGTTGTTTCCCCAAGATACAACCTTCACAAAGGTTGTCCGGTTTCTCTATCAATGGTAATCCTTTTACCATTCCTTTTCTACTCAACAAGTTAAGACCTCCAAAGTTGAGATGTCCAAATCTCAAGTGCCACAACCAATTTTCATCCTTTGGTACGCTTTGGAAAGCCTCTTGGGTAACTTCTGCAATTACTTCTTTGTTTTTCAAATATGTCTTTATTCTAAGAGGGAACATCCTATTCCTCGTCATCCTCACTTCAGCGATACATCTTTTGTTGGGTGCTCTATCTATGATGGTGCATACATCATTCACAAAGAAAACATTGTAACCCTTTTGAACAAGCTGCCCAATGCTTAAGAGGTTACATTTCATTCTAGGAACATAATAGACATCTGCTACGGTTTTCTTTTCACCTTTCTTTGTAAATATTTTAACTTCTCCTTTTCCCATAACATAAATTTTACTATCAGTCCCAAGTGTGACTTGTGATTTCACATTTTGATCTAATTTAGAAAACAAGGCTATGTTTTTTGTCATATGGTTGTTGCAACCGGAGTCTAGAAACCATATATTATCACTGTTTGTTTCAGCCATGTTACAAGCTAAAAGCACATTTTCTTGGCTGATATTTTCTCTAGTGATATTTGCACTAGATATATTATTCTTATCATGCTGCTTCTTCCTACATTCATTGGCATAATGCCTATATTTTTTACAATAATAACATTGGACATTGTATTTTTCATACCTTTGTCCTTGAACATGATGTTGTCCACTTTGTTGGCTGCTGCCTTGGCCTTGGTTCTGATTTGGATTGTTGCCTCTTCCTTGAGTGTTTGCTAGACTATTTCTTCCACCTCTGTTTTGGCTTCTGCCTCTTCCTCTCTTGTTTCCTCTGCCTTGACCTCTTCCTCTTCCAAAATACATCTGAGTCTTGAAGTCTTGCGCTAGAGATGAGTTTTCATTTCTACTCAACCTCTGCTCATGTGTTATCAGTGATGCATGAAGTTCATCAACTGAAAGGTTTGAGAGATCCTTTGTCTCTTCTATGGTGGTGACAATCACATCAAACTTTGATGATAGGATCCTCAATAGTTTCTCCACAATCCTCCTTTCTTCAAGAATTTTTCCATGAGTCCTTATCTGTGTGACCAGTCCAATTACATGTGTGAAGAATGAGTCAATATTGTCTCACTCCTTCATGCAAAGATTCTCAAATCTCTCCTCAGCAACTATAGTTTTGTTGTTTTCACTTTCTCCATGCCTTGATAGGCTGTCTTGAGAATTTTCCATGCTTATTTGGATGTCTTGGCTGTTGCTATCCTTGGAAACACACTCTCATGCACTGCTTGATATAAAAATACGAGGGCTTTGGAATCCTTCTTCCTATTATTCTTCAACAGATCTTTCTCTGCTTGAGTTAATTTGTTAAACTCATTTTCATCTGCTGGTTCTTCAAACCCATATTCAACTAATTCCCATAAATATTGTGAGGCAAACAGGGCTCTCATGGTTATTTCCCAATATTCATAGCTTTTCCCATTAAACTGTGGGAGCTGAGTATTAAACATACCCATGCTAGTGCTGGTGTTGGCCATTCTAGCTCTCTAAAATATGATTCAAATACCTGACTGTGTTTTTTAAAATAACTCACTATTTCTTCAACAGTGACACAAGAATTAACTTGAGAAATACCTAAATCCTTTTTTGACTATCTTCACTCTACTGGAGAAGTTGTTGCAGCAAAAAACTCCTTCCTTCAGCTTCTTTGGCACCTTCAAAGAGCCTGGTGATACCACTGTTGGGAATTTTTCTGGTAAAATTCCAAAAACAAATTAACTGAACACAGAGACAATGCTTTGTTTCTCTTCACAGGATCTTGGCACAGGGAAGCTTTAAAAATTTCTGAGCAGATAGAGTTTTTCCTCATACAAAATAAAACTTGTATTCATTAATCAAAGACAACTTCAGTTACAAATTTCTTCCTCTCTCTCAGAGGGATTCACCAAGAACATTTCAACAAAAATTACTCTGTCTCCTCCTGATATTTTACACTACTGTGTGTAAACAATCTCTTTTACATTCACTACTGTAAAAAGAGACTTCAACTACAGAAAGTTACTTTCACTGCCGTGTAAAAACAAAATCTTACATTTACATTCTTCACATTACATTTCAATCTCCAAAAGAAACTTCTTCTCACGCTGCTGCGCATATTACATTTCATACATTGAGATTAAAAAAAACATTACATTTCATTGCTATGCATTTCAATGCATGAGCTCCACACAAAATTTCCATGCTGCCCTGTTCTGGTTTTTGTTTGTTTCACCCTTGCATTACAAAAAGTCAACAACGAAAAACAAAAGCCAAAAAACATTACTCGTTTCATATTTCATTGCATATATTTTTAATAATAAAAATAATATGCCCATACCTTTCGCTGATAGAAAATAATAAAATTAAAACTTTCACCAACAATTTACGAACCGCTATAAATTCATTAAATTACCTCACTGACAAAACTGCGGTCAAACACAAAACTTTCACTTCACGTTAATATTCATTCCCTGTAGGCTTGTATGCAACTTTGACTTGATCGATGGCGGACAGTCATCCTCTTAATCCAACGATTCAGAACAATATCGGACGGGCCTTTTCTTTCAAACTTTACGTCCCAATGAAAAATGGTTTTGTTGAACGTACAATGGACGCGTGGCAGATTTTTATTGCATCGGGGGTGATTGAAGGAATACCACTCCTTCCGTAAAAGCGGTCCGATGGAGTTCAGTGGTTTTTGGGAATGGTTTTATGGTCGTCGTTTTAATGCTGCTGCACGGCAGGTTGAAATTAATATTTCAACAAAGATAGAGATGCTCCCCGTCTCCACACCCATCAAGAATTTTAATAATATTCCAATGGCCAATAGTACTACAGGTTTGTATTATGCTCATAAATACATGAAATCCAGCAGTGCAATCGTTATTGAAATATGGCTCTTGCAGGTTAGTAATAGCATTTCTATGCTTGACATGGTAGATGCTTTTGAGAATAAATAAAGAAAGGAAACTCTACATTCCACTCTTGAAGTTGCTTCCTCTCAAACTAATTAGTATATATGATCGAAAGAGACTCATAACAAAAAAAAAAAAAAAAAACGTTGCAACTCTGTAAATATTCATGGTGTATTTATAATCAAAAGAAATTATTACATAAAATGAAGAGAAACGATTACATAAGATGAAGAGAAACGATTACATAAGGAGATGCATCTGAATGATGTAGATAAATGTGCGAGTCACTCTTCAGAAGGGAATTAATTTCTAAGAATAGCCTTGCTACAGTCCAACATCAAGGTTTGGTTGGACCATGTTTTGGGCATTGAGATTTGGGAGGCCCCTCGTATCTTGCAAAAAAAACTCAGGCATTCCCGTTAGTGTACCAAATATCCTGTGAACCAAATATTCTCTTACTCAAATCCCCATTAGTGTACCGAGAAACTTGCTTGGTAATCTATGTACACCAAAATTCCCTAATAGCAGATTCAACACTTAACTCAAATGTACCAAAATTGGCAATCATTGCCTTGAAACCAGAATCAACTGTAAATGCGTTAGAAAACCTGCACGGATGAAGCTAGCTAGTAAAGGTTGAACACATAACGTTGCAGAGCAGAAACACTAAAAGAAAATTGAAAGAACAAAAGAATGGTGCATTAGAAAATGGGTTACAATGCTCATGATATAGCATTACTAGGTGAAGATCCCAAGGTAATGCACCATAGTGGTGATCAATGAGAAGACTCAACACCTACAACAAGTTCCGGAGATAACTAGTCAGTTGCGGAGTGAAAGAAGGAGAAAATCAGGGAATAAATCATGCAGAAGAACTAACGAGTTGCGGAGTTAAAGAAGGAGCAAATCAACGAGTAAGTCATGCAAAAGGAATCTTGCATGTAGTCCCATGCTCTAGCTAAGAGTCCGCATGTAGGTGTGTAGTAGTTCCTTGCATATAGTCCCATGCTCTAACTAGGAGTCCACATGTAGGTGTGTAGTAGTTTCAACACCCCCCCTGAACACCACTATGGGAAAAAATAGAAAATGGACCTTGGCAACTAAGGCCAAAGGTCACCCAAAATATAGTGCAACTTGTACTAAAATTGAGGAAAGAGGGAAAACCTCATGGGAAACCCCGCCCTGAAAATACAATGTAATCAAAAGAAATGATGAAGAAAAGGCAATTGCTAAGCAACTATGACCTTCACTCTAAGACGATTATGCAGAGAGTGAAACTTTTGCTCAGTGAATGTCTTGGTGAAGATGTCTGTAGCCTGTTCTGCTGAAGAACAGAACTGCAAATCAATTTCCTGATTATGTACTATGTCTCTGATGTAGTGCATATGTATCTCTATATGCTTCGTCCACTGCCATTGTACTAGATCCCTTCAAAATTTGATAGTGCTCTGGTAGTCACACCAGATGACAGTGGGCTAGTGGAACTGAATGCCCAACTCAGTGAGGAAGTGTTGTAGCCACAGAGCCTAAATGGTGATGTTGACTACTCCTTTGTACTCAGCCTCAGCTGAAGAGAGATAAATAACAACCTACTGCTTGCTCGACCAATAGATAGGGCTAGATCCTATGCTGAGTGAATATTCGGAGGTGGACTTGCAATCAATGTTGTTGCCCGCCCAATCAGAATCTGTGAATCCAAGGAGATTCAATGTAGTGCTTGCTACATAGTGAATCCTGAAGGTGATTGTGCCCTGCACATATCGGAGGATATGCTTGGCAACTTTCTAGTGTAGCTCATGCAGCTCATGTATGTATCTGGAAACTACCCCTACTGATATGAGAGATCTGGTCTAGAGTGGGTGAGGTACAGTAATCTCCCCACTAGTTGTCAGTAGAGAGTATTGTTAACTAATGAAGTGTCACCTCCATCCTCAAGGCAAATCCCAAACAGAAAAGGAGTAGGTGATGGCTTGCAGTCATTCATGTGAAATCTCTCGAGGAGATCTCATGCATACTTAGCCTGAGAGAGTTTGATGCTTGTGGCATCGTGGCTGATCTCAATACCAAGAAATACGTGTAATGGACCCATGTCCATCATCAAGAACCTATCATGCAAGGTCCTCTTGAATACAAAACTAAGATAAGAAGAGAGTCATGTGTCTTGAGCATGTAAGCATTCGGATTAGACTTAAATCTTTTGAAATTTTGTGATAAGAGAAAAAAATCCATCTTCACATACCAAGTTCTTGAGGTTTGCTTAAGGCCATAGAGAGACTTCTTCAGTCTGCAAACCAAAGATGAATCTTGAATGAAACCATGTGGCTGCTCCATGTAGATCCCCTTTGATAGGTCTCTGTGAAGAAAGGCATTCATCACATCCATCTGATGTACTTCCCACCCCTGGGCAACTACAATGGCAAGTGCAAGGCGTATGGAATCCATCTTTGCTACTGGAGCAAATATCTCATCATAATCAATGCCATGCGCTTGTTGGAAGCCTTTGGCTACTAGCCTAGCTTTCTATCTGGTGATTTGCCCATCTATAACACTCTTGGTCCCGTAGACCCATTTGCATCGAACAAGTTTCCTTCATGAAGGAAGGGTGACCAGATCCCAGGCCTAGTTCTCGAGGAGGGGTTTGTACTCCGCCTCCATGGTGGACTCCCAAGAGGGATGCCCAGTAGCCTTAGCATGAGACTATGGATCAGAAGACTGAACCAAACGACAATATCGCAATGGCATTGGTTTAGTGGCAGTGAGGGCAAGAGGAGGCTCAATAAAATCTAAGCTAGTTCACTGCAGATCAAAATTATCTGCCATAAGACCATTTCTAGACGGTGGGTGGTCTTGCGTATATATCTCAATTAAGCTCCTTGTTCTCTTATTTATGACAAGGGAAGTTGATTCACTGCTCGAAGCCCGATCTGGGCTTGGACGTGGATCATCATATGAATGCAGTAGATTTATATATGAAGGCTCTATCTCTGCATTTTCATGCTCTACCTTAGCATCTACATGCTCTACCTTAGCATCTGCATGCTCTCTATCTGCATCTGATTATACTGATTCATCAACTTGGTCATGAGGTAGATAAAAGGTGTCTGCATGCGGCAATTGAGGTGCATGCGAGAGACTTTCCTCAAATTGGACACTTCACTTAATGATTAACTTGTCCGTAGAGGAAATCAGGAATCGGTATCCCTTCACACCATCAAGGTATCTAACAAAGATGCACTCAATTCTTTGTGGATCAAGAGCTTTCCTATTTTTAGAGGGGATCTTGGGCCATGCTCGGGAGCTGAAAACACAGAAGTGGGTGACCTCTGGTTTAGTGTTGCTCCAAGCCTTAAACGCTTCTGATCCTTGAGAGATCTGTTTTGGATGTAGTTAGCACAATTAAGTGCTTCAGCCCATATTTTATGAGGTAGCGACTTAGCATGCATCATGCAAGAAGTCATATCTTTGAGAGATCGATTCTTTCTCTCAGCAACTCCATTCTGCTGCGAAGTGTATGGAACTGTGTGCTGCAACTATATGCTAGACTCAAGGTAAAGGTTCTGAAGTGTTGTGTGAACATATTCCCCCCCATTCTTTATATGGAGGACTTTTATCTTTCTCTCTGACTATGTCTCAACTAGTGCTTTAAAATCTTCAAAGTGGGAAAAAGCTTTATATTTGGCACTGAGAATATACACCCAAGTATATCGTGAGAAATCATCAATAAATGTAAGCACACACCTTTCTTTGTTGATGGCAGGATGAGGAAAAGGCCCCATGAGATCACTATGGATCAGATCTAGAGGAGAGGATGCCCTGTGAGTCTTTCTGGAGTCACACTTTTCTTTAGGATGTTTTCCAAGGACACACCCTTCACAAACTTCTTTGGAGAAACTAATATTTGGCAAGTCTTCCACCATCGTGTGCTAGCTTAGCTGCTACATATACCTGTAATTTAAGTGACCAAACCTCTCATGCCAAAGCCTACTACTATCATGAGCATGTGTAACCAATAAGGAGGATTCGGATTCAATATATTCAGAAAATGTATAGAGTCTAGCTCCATTGGTTATCTCACTAGTTGCAATTTTGGAGTTGCTATGTAGGTCATATATGTTCACTACATCTGGAGTGAATTTCACTCTTTCTAGTGCTAGAATGAGTGATCTTATAAACTGAAAGCAAGTATACGAATGTTTTGGAACATGAAGCACATCTTCAAGGCTTTCATGTAAAATTTCCACTCTACCTTTTTCAGTGATCTCAATAGGTGAGTCATCTCCCATGAGGATGGGAGGTCCTTTGCATGCATCCAAAGAGGAATGAACTTCCTTTGCAGTAGCCATATGATGTGATGCACCAGAATCTATAATCCATGCATTAGGGGAAGAGTTAATTGCAACTAAAGCATGAAAATTGTTACCTTTCCCATGTGGCAGATCCTTAGTTTTCT
>APFE031657413.1:48907-62233 GCA_000404065.3 Pinus taeda | reverse complement strand
GGGCCATGGACATAGCCTTCATGTGAGAGAAGGACAAATTTGTCCTTATTTATCTAGATGACATAATAGTCTTCTCCAGCAGCCACAAAGACCATTTACAACATTTGAAGAAATTCTTCCTAAAGTGAAAACAGTTTGGAATTTCAGTCAACCAAAAGAAGTCACAGTTTGCTCTAGAAGAAGGAAAAATTTTGGGACATGTTGTTTCTGTTGAAGGTGTGAAGATCGATCCAGCCAGGGTTCAAGCCATTCAAACATTGTCCATCCCAAGGTAAAAAGCAGGCATTCAATCCTTCTTGGATAAGATTAACTTCATAAGGAGGTTCATTCCAAACTTTGTAGAGCTTGTAAAGCACATCACTTCCATGTTGAAGAAAGGAGCAGAAATAAAATGGACAGATGCTTCAAGAAGCTCTTTTGAAGCCATCAAGCACGCTATCATGGAAGATCCCACTCTAATCAACCCAGATTACACTAAGGAGTTTTGTATCTTCTCTTTTGCCTCTTATGATACACTTGCGGCAGTTCTGTTGTAGAAAAATGATGAAGGCATAGAGCACCTTGTGGCCTTTTTCAGCAAAACATTAAGGGATGTTGAACTAAGGTATGACCTTATCAAAAAACAAGCTTATGCTCTTATAAATTCTTTAAAGGCATTCAAAATTTATCTTCTGCATTCCAAAGTAGTTGCATATGTACCTTCAACCTCAGTAAAGGATGTCTTAACTCAGCTAGATTTTGATGGGAAGAGAGCTAAATGGATTGAAAAAATCATAGAGTTTAATATAGTGGTGAAGCCCACTAAACTTGTCAAAGGCCAGGGCTTGCCTAAACTTATGGCTGAAGAAAATTATAGCTTGTTAGATATAAATTCCATGGGTCTAAATTCAGATTATGAGCAGGCAGAGGGAGCAACAGAAGAGCAAAAGTAGGATCAGTCTTTGGCTAAAAATCTAGTCACATGTGAATGGTATTACATCATAGTTCATTTTTTTCAAAAGCTAGAAGTCCCTCTAGGAATTAGCTCAAGTCAAGCTCGTGCCATTAAACTCAGATCAACCAAATTCTACATTAATTAAAATCTACTTTATTGGAAAGACCCATCATGAATCCTCTTGAGGTGTCTAGATAAAAAAACAGTCTCTGGAGGTTATACACTAGTTTCATTCTAGCATCTCTAGAGGGCATCATTATTGGAAAACCATAGCTCACAAAATCTTGAGGGTTAGATATTATTGGGCTACTTTGTTCTCCGATGTGTTTTCTTTTGTAAAAGCTTGTGACAAATGTCAGAGGTTTGTAGGAAGACAACAGCTAAAATCTCTGCCCTTAAAGCCAATACATGTCAATGGTCCCTTCCAGCAGTGAGGCTTGGACTTTATAGGAGAGATCAACCCACATTCCAGTGGCCAACACAAATGGATCTTAGTAGCCACTGATTATTTTACCCAGCAGATTAGGGCTATACCCACTAAGAATGGCAGCCATTGAGTTGTCATAAAGTTCTTGAATGAGAATATTTTCACTAAATTTGGTTTCCCAACCAAACTAATCACTGATAATGTAGTAGTGTTCAAGGCAAAATAATTGATGGACATGACTAAATGCATGGGCATTCAAGTGGTGAATTCTACCTCATATTATCCTCAAGGCAATGGCCTAGAAGAATCATCTAGCTAGATCCTGGTAAGGGTAATCAAAAAATTGTTAGAGGACAATAAAAAGAGTTGGGATTCCAAGCTAGAATTTTCACTATGGACTGACCGAGTTACCATCAAAAAGTCTATAGGTAATTGTCCATTCAAACTAGTTTATGGTGCTGATGTTGTTTTCCCCATCCAGCTCATCCTCCCTGTGGCTAAGTTCTTGCAAGAAGAACAAGATGAAGAGAATGATATGGTAAGAAGTATGAATAACCTGGTTGAAATACATTAGATAAGAGAGCAGTTGGTTGATAAATCAAAGGCTCATCAAAAGGCAATCAAAGAAATTTTTGACAAGAAGGCAAAAGTGGACAAGTTCCAAGTTGGTGATCGGGTGCTTAAATGGGATGCATTTAAAGAAAAGAGAGGTAATCATGGCAAGTTTGACTCCTTGTGCATAGGTCCTTTTTTCATTTCTCAAGTTCAGCGACATAATACATTCATCCTGCACAATCTGGAAGGAGAAGATGCATTTGGTAGCCCATTAAATGGGCGGTTCTTAAAACTCTATTTCATTTAAGGCCTTAAAGCCTTGGTATTGTAAATATGTTTTTCTTTCAGTTTTTACTTTTATGCTAAAAAGACTCCATGCCGTATGGAACACTAGAAGGAATATTTAAATTTTGCTTTTATAGGAAAGGCATTGATCTGCAGTTCTTGAAACCTCACAGGGAGTCTTTCATCCCTAGAAGGAGCCAATGTTAGCCTTGGAGGAAAATGGCCCAAAAATGGATCCATATATGTCTTAAAAGTCTCCAAACTTGCTTAAGAATTATCCCAAATGATCCAAGTGTGCTCCAAAATTCTTCAAAATCCTCTTAAGGGTCGTTCGAAATCAAAATGTTCAAAGGAGGAAAGCCCTTAAAGGGGTGGAAATACACTATCAGGAGGCAGGAAACGCTTGAAAACCTTTAAAATTCCAAAATCATAGGCTTAAAGTGAGAAGGCACAATAGTCATTAAATCTAGTCGATCAACGACCCAGATCTAATCTGTGGGTTGCATTGGCAGAGACGAATCGGCACAAACCATGGGGCGATAGTGATGGCGATCAGTGATTAAATGAGGACCTTTAATCGCATACACAGATCAACGACCCAAATCGCAATGGTGGATTGCAGATCAGGAAGACCAAAGGGGCGGGCCCATTAAATATAGCGATAGGCGATTGCGATAAGATAGCATCACATTATCGCATCAATGCTCACAAAAGGTGCGAGGCCTTTACATATTCCTATATGTGATGCGATAAGGCTGGACTCAGTGGCATTATGAACGATATTCCATAATATTTCAAGGCCGTGCCCAAGCATTTTGTAATGAATTATTCATATATTTTGTTATTTAACAAAATACACATGAACCTTGGCAGCACCGATAGTGATGAAGTCTGGACCCAATGTGTTTAAGAGGTGAAATATATATATGTTTTCAGGTCAACAAAGGCTGGTTTTTCATGTTTTTAAGGTTTTCACCATATTGAAAAAATACGAAGAGAACAAAGGGACCAGGCCATCTGTGATAGCCAATAGTAACCAAAAGGGTGGACCTGATGGGTAAATAAATAATTTTTGAGGAATTTTAAAGTCCGAAAGGAACAAACATTGGCGGGAGTTTACAACATTATAGTAGTTTCTGTGTAAAACAAAAAACACTCATTATTAAACAGTTTGAAG
Organism: Pinus taeda; assembly: GCA_000404065.3. Lineage (NCBI taxonomy): Eukaryota > Viridiplantae > Streptophyta > Pinopsida > Pinales > Pinaceae > Pinus > Pinus taeda. The sequence continues at coordinate 58,855 of APFE031657413.1, read as the reverse complement.
AGAAACCAAGGCCGAGAGGAATCTACAGTGCAACAAAGCATGCCCAACTAGCCTGAAATAAAAATATCATGGGCATCTACAGTGAAACACAACCTGAATCAGATACATCATTGAGCAGCACATCATGACACAACCGAAATCAACAGAAGAGATTGTGGGCATCTCTGTCAAGAGAGAGCTCCCTGCCAGCACACCCAAAATATCTGAATGCGGTTATCCCTCTGTCAGAAAGATAAAAACCTCCGAGCCATGCCTGCCTATTGAGGGAATCAAATGGTTAAGGGACAGATCAAACAAGGTTAAGACTCCGAGCCTTCTAGAGAGCTTAGGAGCATTATAAAGGGCCTATAAAAGGTAGAAAACTAGATGTAACGAGGGTTCAACTTTTGGAGATTATTCCTCCTCTGTTTATTCAAGCTTCTCATCTTCATTCTAAGAAATATAAGATTCTTTTGCCACTAGATGTTCAATGCCTATTCCCTTTATGTTGTTCTATGCTTGCACTTGAACAATTTGTTCAGGTTTTCTGTGTGTGTAAGGCCAGATAACTGTCATCTTATCTCTGCTTTGACATATTAGATTAGCAAGCTTCTTTGCTGCCTGTAGCTAGCTATTTATATGTGTTATTATATATGCACCTTCCAGTATAGTCAGTAAGTTCATTTGCTACCTATGGCTAGCCATTCATATATGTTCATGTTTGCAATCTAATGGTACTATCAGTATTATCCATCTATACATTAAATCTATAAACTATTGAGCATTGGTGGTCTAAAGCCTTGTGTTGTTGAGGGTGTTCATGCATGTCTTTAGTGAGAATATAGTTGAAATGGTTATCTAGCTTGATCCAAACCATCATTTATTCCAATAGTTCATAGAACAATATTGAAGATTACATGTTACCAGATATATCTGATTTACAACCTAGGAGAGTTTCCTGGAGTGCTAACACGTAGTACCACCCAGGGAGAGACACACATGAAAACAACAAGGGCCTGTCGAGCATCTAGCAAAGTAGTCCATAGCAAATGCAGTAGTTGTTAAAACCAAACTGCATGGGAAAAATGTACACCATCTAGTGGAGTAGCCCACACAGGGGTGACAGTCCTTATAACCAATAAAAATAAGAATGGTTTGTCAAATTTCTTGTGGATTAGTCCACATGGACGAGACAACAATGATAACAATACAACACATATTCAACAATGTAAGTACTAAAAGAACCAAAGTAGTTCAACTATCTTAGTACAGGTTAAGCAAACATGCATTAAAAATGTTTAAAGAGTAGTCTTACAAACATATACAAAACATGCATGAAAATGTGTTGGCCTGAAACACGCTTATGAATTAAGAAAAAGTCCCAAGACACAACAGTACACCATACATCACTAGCCGCAATAGTGGGACATTGGAGCCACTCTTCGCCCCTCAAAGAAAATACTACAAACTCTCAAGGCTATGTGGGAGGCACCAAGGCGAAAAGTCCTTTGATCATACAATGGGAGGGGTATATATAGCCAAGGGTGATGCTTGACCCTTGTGACTTTTGGACTACCCTCGTGATTGTTCAACTTCCCATGACTTTCAACTGACGTGACTCTTTGACTTCTATGCGTGTCCATTGGAATTCACTTTACATTACATTCAGTTACCATGGATATGGCCCATAATGGTAATGTGGATGAGACATCTCATGACACAACTTGACATGACACTACTAACATGTATTGGGTGACTCTGGTGTCCATGTTGAGCTGTTGCATTATTGAGTGATGGATGTAATCTTGGTGTGCTTTGTCTTCTCCTCTACATAGCATAGTGGTGCAGGGTCTTCAATGGTATTGGTCTTGCTTGATGGTTCAATGCATGTGTTCCTTTTCCTTGTTGCCTGATATGCTTGGTATGTCGATCCACTTGAAAGGGAGTCTTCTAGCATGTGCGCTCCTTCTTCATCTGATGCATCATCTCACTATGATCTACCTAGGTACCTATTCTAGCAATTCACTCATGATGGGATGACATCAAATCCAAAACTTGCTATTCTAGCATGATGCATTGTTCTCATTTTCCAGGTGACAGGGAGGTAGGACAACTCACTAAGATAACATAAAGTGTAGCTCATGATGGAATGAGGCATTCTAGGATGACAACGTGCACTGTTACGAAAAATTGTGCAATGAAAATCACTAGTGTCCACTACAAGATGGGACCCTGAGGGGGGACACCTCTGTGCAACTTTCAGAGGGAGGAAAAAATAGGGTTGTAGGGGGACTCCTAAGCAGTTTTGTGTAGTTTCCAAAGGGAGAAAAAATCAGGGCTGTAGAGGGACTGTTGCTCATGATTGCACAATTTCCGTAGGGAAGACATAGCAGTGTGTTGGCCAGATAAATTGTTCTTGCGGACAAGACCGATCCCCCTAGTATTGAATGATATCTAGCAACAAGGAGCACAAACAAATCTACTTTTCTCTAAACATGTTTCAATTCATAAATGAAAACTAAGAGGTATAACAGACCCTACCTCGGTCCAATTCTTGTTTGTGGCATCTTTGTTTCAATAGCTTCAAGCAGTTCCCTTTTAATAACCTGCATACACAAACAAACACACATCAAAGAACACCAGCAAAGATATTATAATAAAACATGTTCATGATGAAGATCAAGGAGCTCATAAAATAAACCCTTAGAGACAGTTCATTGAGAAAAACAAACTTGATTGTATTAAATTTAAGAATAAAATAACCTTACAACCTTTGCCTTGATGTTGCACAAGCTCTTTCTAGGGTCCAGTAGGAGTCTCCTCTACTTTGACAAGCCTCACTCACTTCCCAAATGAAATGAAAGGTATGTGATCTCTCCTCTCACAAGCTCAAAAAGGAAGTCTAATTTCCAGCAACATTTACCCTCAAGATTCTTCAACTTTCAACCCCCCTACAACCAACCCAATGCATGAATTTATAGTGCAAATGGAGGAAGTTGTAGGTCCACCATTGAAGGGATAAGTTCCTTCTTCAATGGGATAAGCACCTCATATCATGGAGTTAGCTCCCATAGTTATGAAATGGATGAACCAAGGTGGAGCGGACTTGCCAGCTCAATATTCCTTCTAGAAGTGTCCAAAAGTGACCCAAGATGAGTTTTTAAGAATGAACTTGCGCCTTTTTAACTTTTACAGGGGTTCGCACCCATCACTTGACAGACAGAGCGATCAAGTTCGTAGGAAACATGACCATTGGGTGTGGCACCGCAGACAATGCTAGGAGAAAGTGCGAAACCAGGATTTGAGATATTTTTAAGGTCTTTCTCCCATTTTCAAGATTTGACATGAAGAGCTGAGGCTTAGGACTTGCAAAGGAGGTATGTATGAGTGTTGATGGACTCACACAAACTGTAGAAATTCATGGTGACAATTTTTTGTGTAACAGATTGCCCCCTAAAGTGCAAAGTCTATAATAGATGATGATGGTTTTTGATCATCTAAGAAGAGTGAAGGACTTTATCATTTCGAGAATCTTCCTGTGGATACCCCCGTCGGAACCTGTAAAAACATTCAACAGAATATATATATAATATAATATATATATATATATATATATGTTATATATCTGTGTGCTGGTGTGTGTGTGTGTGTGTGATATATGTGTGAAAATATCATCGCTGAGGTAGGCATTCCCATACTCAGATCAAAACTGACTAAGAACTATCTAAAACTATTCCGATACAGGAATGATTTTTTATTAAATCACAAGTAGGAACATATGGACACAATATGGGTGCAGCCATCTGTTTATGAACAGTCCACTATATAATGATAAAAAAATTCCTCATAGCTTGGATGGAGGAAATTAGATCCAGGGTCTTCATTTCTACTTCTTGAACTAGTACGATTCTATCCATGTGAATGAATGTGTTGAAGTCGAACATGGTAGAAACCACTTGATTCCCAGTCAATGATGTAAATTGTTAACAAGTGTGATAGGAACCACCAGTAATGTCAATGGACCTCAAAGTACTCAGTAAAATCCATGAAATGTGAATGAATGGGTCGATGTCAAACACGTCACAGAATCCTTTGATCGAAGGTCAATGATGCAACCTATCGTCAAAGTCAAGAAACCTGCCATTGAGGCATGCAGATTCCAAGGTACTGGCAATTTCTAGATCATCTTTCTAGATGATGAGTCGGAATCGATAGAAAGCAATCCGTCATAGGCAAGCCCATAACACGAAATCATAGATCAAGTCTGAAGAAATATATTTTGCAAGAACTAACTCAGGGACAGTCAATGATGGATGACAGATATTTTGTAGGTGAATGGTTTATTTGCACAGACCTCTTGAACACATAATGACACTGCAAATGGCTTGGTGACAGTTGACCCAAAGCTAATACTCGGAAACCAGCTGAAGACTTTCAATGTTGCTTGATTAACTGTTAGGTAAAGGATTTCCCAACCCAGGTGAATAAAAGTGTCGTGTTCAAGAGTGATGGAAAGTTTTTCAAACACAAAGTACAACAAACAGGTTCATTTTTCTCTCTTTTCCCCCACCATTTCTGGCAAGTACCTCTTTATTTTTGACAAGATTGAGGAGGATAACATTTTCTTGGCTATAAGCTCATCCTTCGGATGAGTCCAACTTAGTTTAGATTTGAACCCTAAGAAGGAGTGGTTCATTCCTGTTTGTAATTGAATAGGTCATTTACTGTTAAATTTTAACGAGTCCAGTATAGGAGAAGCTCGGCGTTTTTCAATTTTAGGGAGTCAGAAGAAAAACTTAAGAAAACTCCATGGTTGTCCTTTTTCGTAAATTTGTATCTCCCAAGCCTGAAAAAGTATAAAATAATACTTGAGAGAACCGCTTAATCATTACGATCAAGGAGTACTTTTCATAATTAGTGCCTTCAATCTGAAAAAAGTAAAAAAGCGATTGAAAACACATCATTTTATTACCAATATCGAACTTGAAACGACAAAAATACGACAATATTTTCATGTTTATATGGTCAGAAAAGAGTTGTAAGTATACCTTCTGTTATCACTCAGGTTGTCCCTAACTTTCTAAAGGGATACAGCCGAGGTAACCACAAACCAATCTTTGGATTACAGGTTCTAGCCCACCTGCAATCAGAGAGGGTTCTCTCTTGATGATTTAGCTTTGTTGATGATGATTTTAGGCTAGCGATTGGGTTCAGTGGGTTTTGTTTAGGTTTGGATGGTGTTTGAATGGAAGGAAGATGTGTTCAAGCAGAGAGGCATGCATAAAGTGATAAGTTTCAAACCATTGGGCATGGAGTCAAGCAGTAGGACCGCAGGTAGGCTTTCTTGATCACAAGAGGAATATGGAGCAAGGTAGCTGCACATGAAACAACCTTCAAGCTAAAGAGATGGGGTGAAATGTAAGGAATGAGAGGCAATTAATACTCTCTCAATCAGCTTAACAGAGGGAAGGAAAATGAGCTCTATCTAGGGGCAGTTAAGAATCCCTGGATAACTGTCATACATGGTGAATTAGGGAAAATATGAGCCAGCGGTGGAATTCATATTTATGCGCTAAAACAGATGAAAAACAATAAAGAAACAGTAGAAATTGAGCATAGAGTGCAATTAAACAAGTTCTAAGCTAATCTTTCTTTCTGCTGCTTAGATAATGATATATGAATGGAAAGGCAGAGGTAAGAAACATCTATTGAGTCATGTATCAGCACAAGAATTCCACAGTCACTCTTTAACCATTAAACATAGTACACAATTCATTCTCCGAGCTCGTAAGCAGTCTTTGATTATAGAAATTATCAAGTATACAGTGCGAGTCTCTGCTCAACGAAAAAATCCAACCAACAAAAACGAACCCTTGTTACATTGTTCAGGGTCGTCTTTATAGGTAAAATATCTAGAAGTATTTACTACAACCGACCTAAACAAGTCTGCCGGAAAAAGGTTTTTAAAACCTAAACTTGTGCTGAAATTAAATGCAAATAAAATATCTATTGAGCTGCGCCAGAAGCAACTGGATCAAAAAAGTTAATGTAGTGTCCTCTGTGACTTGGTGCAGTGCTGTTGCAATAACTGAGCTATGAGCGTTGGTCTACTGATCTTATGTGAGTTTTAATGTGCAGTTATTGTGATGATGAGCTTTGAATGGTTCCTTAACTGCTTCTTGACTTTCAAGGATTTCTTTTAATGTTTTATTCGCCTTGAGCCCTGAGAATATCTTCACTGATACACTTTGCCGCAACACTGATACTCTTTGACATGGATTTTGGATTCACATCTGCTCTGATACTCTTTAATGCCTGAACCGGGTCTTTCTCTTTCTCCTGATACGTTTAAAAACTGCAAAATCGGGCCTTTTCTACTCTTTTCGGCGCAAGAACGGCTATGGAATCAAAATATTCCCTAAAGATTCTCCAATATGGCCCATTTCCTGTAGCGATGCGCGATTAGTGCTAAGCACTAATCATGCATCGAAAACTACCTCAGAATTTGAATCCGGGCCTCCTAAGATGCTTTTTCACTCTTGCGCACCCTTCTTTGGCGAGTGACGTCAGCGGTGGGTCCTGGTATGGCGGATGACACCGGTGGGGTGACGTGGGAGAGTGTTAAATGGTGCGGTGCCTTATATGATTTTGCGATGCGATAGCGGTAACTGAAATGCTGCGATCTGCGATGAATTTGTAGTAAAACCTGTTTTAATGATAAATCATGTTTTAAGTTAAATATATGAATGAATGGAGGCATGCTTCGAGGAATTATTTTTTATGCAATATGCTCCTTTGATGTGATGGAAATGTCGCGTCGGGGCAAGAGGAAGTGGCATGCATTTAGGGAACATGATTCTTGCGACCATCGATTGCCGACTTGTGATATCGCATCGGCAAAAAGGGTAGTGGGCATATATATGTGGCATATAGTATTGCGATATGCCGATTTGCGAGATGGTATCGGTGGAGCGTCCATCGGGGAGGACAAGAACGAGCAACATTACTTTGAGGCCTGCGACAGCGATAATCACGTCGGAGGGGAATCCAAAGGGATCGAAAGAATGTTAAGGCAGTCGGCGAGGATGATTGCGATCGGAAGAAAAGTATATACGTTTTTGAAGAGTATTTGAGGCCTCGGGAGGGTCCGATAACCTAGAAAGGAAGAATTTCATGCTTTGGAAGGAGTCCATTGCATTGGAAGATGGTTTTAAAGGGGCAAGATGTGGGTTCTTGCTATGTTTCAGACAAAATTAGCAATTCCCAAGTGTACTTATGGTTATCTTTCAACCAGGGGGGAAGGGATAAATATATAGGGGAGTTATTAACATAGTTTTTTGGAGGGGAAGGGAGAAATAGACAGGGAGATAGATAATAGAGTTAGAAATTAATATGGTTTGTGACAAGAAAGCACTAAGTTTAGAGGTCTTAGGCTTTAAAAAAGGGGGGGATATAACTTTGTAGAGGACATATGAACACTCTTTAAGTAAAGAAAATCTTTACTAGGGAAATGATATGAAACATGATGGATTTAAGAGATATCAAGTAGATATTGACCTCTTTTGGGGAAGTTAGTGAATGATTTGGTGAAGAAGAAAGAAGGGGGAGTTAAACATGCCTCGCTTGAGTCCTTCTAATGGACTTTTGCCTTGCAATTGTGATTGAATAGATATAGCACTTGAAAACACAAAACTGATCACAATCATTGGTTCTGTGGCCACAAAACTACCTACCTAGCCTAGTTATCTAGCATTTTTTCTTCTTTTTGGATTGGGTGCACTTGAGCTAGCAAACCCAGCTTTTCAACCTTTTGTTTTTCTGTCCTCCTATCTATATCTACACTTATTTCATCCAGGGGATCAGATTAAGCTGTTGAGCACCCTTGCTTCTCTACCTATCTAGGAATCTGCCAAGATTAAGTTGTTTGGACAGATGTTAATTCCCTATATTCTAAAATAGAAAATTGAAACCTAGGGAGACCAAGATTAAACTGTTTGGACCTCCCTTTAACCGAGAGTTCTTCAAAATGGAATAGTATATCAAAATTGGAACACAGTAGTGGCACTTGAAGTGGCACATTCTCCTGGCATCCTTTTCTAGCATCTGTAGCAAATATGGAACATTGCAACATGCAAAGACTGACATATTTGGCATGTAAAAATGTCAATCATGAAAGATGAGTAACCTGCTGCAGCAGGAGGCTAACAGTGGCTCCACTTGGGGATGGCTTTTCCTTGTGAAAAGTCAAGAACAGCAGGTCAGACTGCCTGGATCTTCTATTGTTGCTGTAAATTGAAATTTTTCAGTGCTGATTGTCTGATAATTGAAACTGTGGGAATGAGAACAACACTTTCCCTCAACTGAAATGTCTGTGACCTGTGTAACACCGCCTACTTTCTTCTGCGTGCTCTATTGCTTGGACTTTTATATACAAAATAAAATAAAATGCTGATATATACGAATGTTTATGTACAGACATCATCTTGCTGGGAGATTTTCAACCAAAGGGATCATGATAATGTTTTAACATTCAGCCATTTACAGGGCCTTCTTCAGCTGTGCTGCCATCTTCGGATTTGAGGAAATATGTGTTGTTGCCTTGCACTGCACTGATAATGAATGGACCTTTCCACATAAAATCAAACTTAGCATGTTTGCCTTTGTCTTCTCTTCATGAATCCCACCTTCGAACTTTGCTGCCCACTTGGAAATTCTCAGCCTTGGCTCCTTTATCAAACATTATTTTGAGCTTTTCCTGCAAAATTTGAGCTCTGTCATACACTTGTTCTCTGGTTTGCTGAAGGTGAATGGTCTTATTAATTCTTCTTTCAATATCATTTGGTTCAGCCTGAATCTCCTGTAACAATTTGATAGTAGGAATGCCCAAAGATGAAGGAAATCTGGCTTCCATGCCATGTACTAGCTCATAAGGGCTCATCCCAATGGATTTCTTGGTTGAAAGTCTGTCTGCCCACAGGGCATTTGTGAGCTTCCTATGCCAACTCTTTTTGTTTTCTTCCAGCACTTTTTTTATAATGTTGATGAGACTTTTGTTGGATGATTTGGGCAAGCCATTACCTTGAGGATAATAAGTTGAAGAGTGGCCCAAGGTAATGTGAAATTTATGGCAGAAGTTGATCATCTTTCTGGATTTGAAGGCAGCAACATTGTCAGTGATGATTTTCTCAGGGCAACAAAATCTACAAAGGATATTATCTTCAAGGAACCGGATAATAGTGGAGTCATTGGCTTGCCTACATGGGATGGCCTCAATCCACTTGGTGAAATAGTCGGTGGCTGTTAAAATCCACTTGTGCTGGCCTAAAGAAGAGGGGTGGATTTCACCTATGAAGTCAAGACCCCATTGTTGAAAAGGTTGTTCAATTGAGATAGGCTTAAGGGGCAAAGGGAGCAGTTTTCTTTTTCCTTCAAAGATTTGGAACTTATGACATGAGACAACAAATTTTTTGACATCTGAAAATAAAGAGGGCCAATAATAACCATCCCTTAAAATCTTGTCAGCAGTGGATTTCCAATATAGATGCCCTTCGCAGGCCCCTGCATGGAACTCTTTCATGATGCTGTTGGTTTCATTTATGGTTAAACAATATAGCAATATTCCTTCATGATTTTTCCAAAACAGGGCACCATCTAAGACACAGAACTTTAGAGCTTTCATCTTCAAAAATCTTTTCTTGGTTCTGTACAATCCTAAGGGAGCACACATGTTTAACAATACATAGCAAATATCGGCATACCATGGGGATTGTAGAAAGGTTTCACTGATCTGTGGAGTCGCCAGGTCATGTTTATTGTCCAGTTGGTTGATGTCTAAGGCCTGAAGATTTGTTTCGGACATTAGCTTGGCTAAACCTTGTCCCTTTATCAGCTTTGTGGGTTTTATCTCAATGTCATATTCAAGAATACTAGCAATCCATTTGCCTCTTTTGCCTTCTAGTCCCTCTTGAG